>BQNB010142981.1:0-17055 GCA_026074375.1 Tanacetum coccineum | reverse complement strand
ATTTTTGTATTTATTATGAATTAAATAAACTTTTAACTAAATTAAATTATAAAAAATATTAAATGTTTACAAAAAATTCTGAAAAATTTACACAAAATACTAGACACTATAAGCTACCTACGAAAAATAATAAACACCCACCAGCTTATTCAATAAGCCCGAAAATAAGCTTGACAGCTTATAAGCTTATAGTGCCAAAATGTACTTAAATACTAGTGCCCTTGAGTCTATAACGAAAAAGACCCAAGGGCGCAGTGGTTAAGTGTGTGTGGGATAAAGGGGATGTATTGCTTGGTCTCGGGTTCGAGTCTTGCTCACCCGGACCAAGTATCTTCCCCTTTTTTTTTTTTTTTAAAACTCTAGGGTAGAAAGTGTAATAAACTAAAGTAAAGGGTAGGCGGGCAAAATTTTGGGAATTTACACTACTATGAAAACGGGTGCCCCTACACTATGAAAATGTGACAAAACAGACCCTACGACATGGCTTATTTTTTTAGCTTATTAAAAAGTGATTTTTAGCAAAAACTCAAAACATGAAAGTTAAAGAACAGCTTATAATTAACAACTTTAACAAAGACACTTTTGACTTTGGTCAAAAGAATAAGCTATAAAATAAGCTTAAAGTTGACAGCAAGCTAAAATGGCTTAAAGGCCAACTTTTCTAAGTCTTATGGTCGAATAAGCTAAGCTAAGGACTAAAATAAGCAAAAAGGGCTTAAACTAACTTAAATAAGCTAAAAGGAAAAGAAAAGCTAAACTAATAAGCTGTGGAAAAGGGCTTAAGTGACAGAAACATGAAATAAGCCTAAAAGCTAAAATTTTACTAAGTTACTTGGGCAAATAATCTAGGAAAAAGGAAAATAAGCTTGACAACTTACTAGCTAACCTAGTTAAGCTACCAGGACACAATTTGAGCTTATGGAATAAGCTCACTAAGCCAGAATGTGGCTTAAACCCCACAACAGTACTAACTTGGGTGTTAGTACTGTTGGTGTAAGTTTGGGCTTAAAAATAAGCAACCAAATAAGCTTATCAAGGGCTGAAACTTTGAAGACTTATACTAGGGCTTATAAGCTCTTAAAATAAGCCAAATACTTGGGCTTAAGTTGGCTTAAAGGCTGAGAACAATAAGCCTAAAGTTCCCCTTTTGCACCAGGGGAACTTTAAGGCAAAGCTCAAGGGCTTATTTGACAGCTTATTTTAAGCTGTCAAATAAGCTCTAAAATCACAAATAAGCTCAAACAGATTGAGTGCTATAGCCAAAGGGCTTGTGCACCAATTTTGAGCTTTTGAAAATTAATTTTACTTGCTTATTTTTGTGAATGAAAAAGGGTCCTTTGGTTTTGAGAAACTGTGACAGAAATGTTTAAGTGAATTTGACCCACAAAGTCAAAAGGACAAAGGGCTTGTGACAGCCCTTTTTTAACACACAAATCACACACTTTTTGATGCTTAAACTCAAACCACAAGTGCTTAATCAAATAAGCACTTGTGGGATTCTTAAAACCTTAACAGTTTCAAAAGAGGTTTTAGAAAACCTTGGAAAACAATTTTTCAACTAAAAATGTTTTAAAAACAGCTTAAGAGTGACTTAAAACTTGTGCTTAAATTGACCAAGTAACCATAACCCATGCCAAAACCCTTTTTGACCCGTTTTGGTCTTGTGCCAAACACCCCTTTATTTCAAAACTGTCAAACCAAAGTGGGATTAAAATTCATTTTTAAGCTAAAACTTAAAAAACCTTTTATCTACTTCTACTTATTTTAACCTATTTAAGCTATTTTAAAACTAAAAATCCTAGCTTATTAAGGAAAATAAGCTAGTTTCTCAGCTAGCTTATTACACTATTATGACAATTTTTAAGAAATAAGCTAATGTAGGACAAAATTATGCAATAAAAACTCACAACAGCCAAATAACAACTCTAAACTAATGTATTTGTAAAGATAAAAAGCAAATAAGCTAATTCCTTAAGCTAAAAGATAAGCTAAATGAAAAATGGAAAATTGAGACCTTGGATTTTTGTTGTCTCAGAACCAAGGCCACTCTTTCTGAGTGAGTGGCCTAAAAAGCTGTCCTAATGGCTCCCTAGCCTCTATTCCCTGAGCAATAAGCTCAATAAGCTTATATGAGCTTATTTCTCCAAATGCTTCCAAAATGCACTCACTTGAACTTTTATGAGTTGAATTCAAATTAAAACAATATGAAAGAGCTTATAACAAACTTTAAGCTGAATTAGAGCTTATTAGAAGGAATAAGCTCTAATGAGCTTATTGAGAGCTTATTGGGTAAAAAGAACTTATTTTTTCATTAAAATTGAGAATTACAATTGCATAAAAGACATTAACTTGAAAGCACTTCAAACTACAATAAAAACTTAATTAAAGACTGAATTAAAACTTAATAAAAACTGGAATGTAACTTGGTATATTTGCCACAATGGCTTACAAGGCTATTTATAGCCGAAAAATAACTAAGTCTTCTTTTTCTTTCTCTTCTTGTTGTGTTTGTTTGTAGACACACAAACACAGGTGTGTTTGTTTTGTGAGAGGTTTAAAACCCTTAATCTTGGCCCTTCAATCTTTAAAATCAATCCTAGTCGTCGACTTTGGTCTTGGGGGGTGTGGGATTGCCAAGTTGGCACATATGTTGCTGGAGTTTTATTATTTGGCAAAAATAGCCCCTCTAGGTTACTTGTGTGTTTGCACACATGGTCCTTGTGGTTAAATAACTTTTGGGGACTTGGCAAAACAAGTCCCCAAGAGTTATATAACTCTTTGCATTGGGATAAACAGATTGGGTTTGTTGGTTTTTGGGCAAAAGTGGCCCCCATGGGTATAAAGTTTCACACACAATTGGCCTTTTGGTTAATAACTTTTGGGACTTGGCAAAACAAGAGTCCGCCTAAAAGATTAAATAACCTCTTTGCATACATGGTCTTGTTGTTGTATCAAGTTAGGGGGATTGACAGTTTTGCCACCCCCACTTGTCACTTTGAACAAATTGCAAAATAACCCTTGTCTTCTCTTTTTTCTCTTTTCTCCTTTATAAATAAGATTAGGTTTTTGTGCAATTTTCAAGCCCCTAATACTTATATTTCTTTACTTTGGCCCGGGGTGACTTGTGTAGATTTTGACGTTGCCAGTTTGACTTTTACTGTTGACTTTTTGACTGGATTGACTTTTCGCTTTGATTTGTGCTTTGTCTTACACAGTCTTCCATTCCGAGTCCGTTTTGTCGTTTTTGGCTTGTTTTTCATCTTTTCTTGTTATCCTTCCCTGCACAATACACTAAGCAAACACAAGCATATATTTGCATTTTAGGTCCGTTTTTGGTTATTTCAGCTCGTTTTTAAAGGTAAAAGGTATGTGTAATTAAGCACATACCACGGGTCTACTTGTTTCACTACCGGGTCTACTTTTTTGACTGGGTCAACCTGTTTCATGACCGGGTCTTATTGTTTCACAACTGGGTTTGCTAGTTTCACTACCGGGTCTACCTGTTTCAAGTCCGTGTCTACCTGTTACACGACCAGGTCTACTTGTTTCACTATCAGGTCTACTTGTTTCACTATCGGGTCTACTTGATTCACAATTAGGTCTACTTGTTTCACTTTCGGGTCTACCTATTTCATGACCGGGTCTACCTGTTACATGACCTAGTCTACTTGTTTCACTATTGGGTCCACTTGATTTACTATCGGGTCTACTCGTTTCACTATCGGGTCTGCCTCTTTGACAACCGGGTCTACCTGTTTCATGACCGAGTCTGCCTATTTCACAGTCGGGTATGCATGTTTCACGACCAGGTCTGCCTGTTTGACGGCTAGGTCTTCCTGTTTGACTGACAGGTATGCCCGTTTCACGACTAAGTCTACCTGTTTTATGACCGGGTCTACGTATTTCACTACCAAGTCAACTTGTTTCATGACTAAGTTTGCCTAATTGATGACCAGGTCTACCTATTTTAGGACTGGGTCTACCTGCTTCATGACCAAGTCTACTTGTTTCACTACCGGTTCTGCTTGTTTGATGATTGGGTATACCTATTTCACTACCTGGTCTACCTGTTTCAAGACCGAGTCTACATGTTTCACTACTCGGTCTACTTGTTTCGATATTATGTTTCACGACCGGGTGTACTTGTTTTACTATTGGGTATACTTGTTTCCCTACCGTGTCTACTTGTTTCACTATCGGGTCTGCTTGTTTGACGACTAGGTCTACCTATTTCACGACCGGGTCTACCTATTTCAGTTTGAGTCTGCGTGTTTGATGACCGGGTCTACTTGTTTCACTACCAGGTCTACTTGTTTCATGACTAGGTTAACCCGTTTCATGAATGGGTCTACTTGTTTCACTACCGGGTATGCCTGTTTCACAGCCAAGTCTTCCTGTTTGATGGTCGGGTCTGCCCGTTTCACAACTTGGTCTACCTTTTTCATGACCGTGTCTAACTGTTACACGACCATGTCTACTTGTTTCACTACTGGGTCTACTTGTTTCACTACCGGGTCTACCTATTTGATGACCATGTCTACTTGTTTTACTACCGAGTCTACTTGTTTCACTACCGGGTATGTCTGTTTGATGACCGGGTCTACATGTTTCACGACCGGGTCTACCTGTTTCACGATCGGCTCAACTTGTTTCACTACCAGGTCTATACGTTTCACTACCGGGTTTTCCTGTTTGACAACCGGGTCTATTGATTTCACGACCGGGTCTGCTAGTTTCACGATCGGGTATGCCTGTTTCACGACCAGGTCTACCTGTTTGACGGCCGAGTCTTCCCATTTCACGATCGGGTCTACCTGTTTCACGATCGGGTCTACGTATTTCACAACCGGGTCAACTTGTTTCAATACCGGGTTTGTCTGAATGATGACCAAGTCTACCTATTTCACGACCGGGTCTACGTGTTTCATGACCAAGCCTGCTTGTTTCACTATAGGGTTTACTTGTTTCAATAATTGGTCTGCCCATTTAACGACCAGGTCTACTTATTTCACGGCTGAGTCTACTTGTTTTAGGACCGAGTCTACTTAGTTCACAACCGGGTGTACTTTTTTGATGATTGGGTCATCCTGTTTCACGACCGGGTCTACGTGTTTGACGATTGGGTCATCCTATTTTACGATTGGGTGTACTTGTTTAACTACTGGGTCTACTTGTTTCCTTACCGTGTCTAATTGTTAAACTGCTGGGCCTGCCTGTTTAATGACCGGTCAACTTATTTCAAGATCGGGTCTACCTGTTTTAGGTTTAGGTCAACTTTTTTCACTACTGGGTCTACATGTTTCGCTACCGGTTCTGCTTGTTTGACGACTGGGTCTACTTGTTTCATTACCGAGTCTACTTGTTTCACTACAGGGTCTACCTGTTTGACAACTCGGTCTACCTGTTTCATGAGTGGGTCAACCTGTTTCACGACGGGTCTAATTTTTTCACAACCGGGTCTACTTGTTTCAATACCGGGTCTACCTGTTTCACGACCGGGTCTACTTGTTACACGACCAGGTCTACTTGTTTCACTAATGGGTCTACTTGTTTAACTTCCGGGTCTACTTGTTTCACTACCAGGTCTGCCTGTTTGACAACCGGGTCTACCTGTTTCACGACTGGGTCTGCCAGTTTCATAGCCAGGTATGCTTGTTTCACGGCCAGGTCTGCCTGTTTGATGGCCGAGTCTGCCCGTTTCATGACCGGGTCTACGTATTTCACTACCGGGTCAAATTTTTTCAGTACCGGGTTGGCCTGATTCATGACTAGGTCTACCTATTTCACGACCGGGTCTACCTATTTCATGACCAATTCTACTTGTTTCATTACCGGATTTACTTGTTTCACTACCGGGTCTGCTAGTTTGACGATCGGGTCTACCTATTTCATGACTAGGTCTACCTGTTTCAGGACCGGGTCTACTTGTTTCACTACCCGGTCTACTTATTTCACTACCGGGTCTGCGTGTTTGACGATTGGGTCATCCTATTTCATGACCGGGTGTACTTGTTTTACTATCGGGTCTACTTGTTTCCCTACCGTATCTTCTTGTTTCACTACTGGGTTTGCCTGTTTGACGATCGGGTCTACCTGTTTCACGACCGGGTCTACCAGTTTCAGGTTCGAGTCTACTTTTCCACTATTCGGTCTACTTGTTTCATTATCGGGTCTGCGTGTTTGACAACCGGGTCTACTTGTTTCACTACCGAATCTTCTTGTTTCACTACCGGGTCTACCTGTTTCATGACTAGGTCTACTTGTTTCACTAGCAGTTATGCCTGTTTCATGACTAGGTCAAGCCATTTCAGGATCGGGTCTGCTTGTTTCACTACCATGTCTTCTTGTTTCACTACCGGGTCTACCTGTTTCATGACTAGGTCTACTTGTTTCACTACCAGTTATGCCTGTTTCACGACTGGGTCTACGTATTTCACTACCGGGTCAACTTGTTTCAGTACTGGGTTTGCTTGATTGATGACCAGGTTTACCTATTTCATGACCGGGTCTACTTGTTTCATGACCAAGTCTACTTTTTTCACTACCGGGTTTATTTGTTTCACTATCGGGTTTGCCTATTTGATGACCGGGTCTACCTATTTCATGACCGGGTCTGCCTATTTCAGGTCCGGGTCTACTTGTTTCGCTATCGGGTCTGCACGTTTGACGATTGGGTCATCCTGTTTCACGATCGGGTGTCCTTGTTTCACTATTGGGTCTACTTGTTTCCCTACCGTATCTATTTGTTTCACTACTGGGTCTGCCTTTTTGACGACCGAGTGTACCTGTTTCATGACCCGGTCTTTCTGTTTTATGTTCGGGTCTACTTGTTTCACAATTGGGTCTACTTGTTTCACTACCGGGTGTGCGTGTTTGATGACCGGTTCAACTTGTTTCAGTACCGAGTTTGCCTGACTGATGACCAGGTCTACCTATTTAATGACCGGGTCTACCTGTTTCATGACCAAGTCTACTTGTTTCACTACCGGGTTTACTTGTTTCACTACCGGGTCTGCCTGTTTGACGACCGGATATACCTATTTCACGACCAGGTCAACATGTTTCAGGACAGGTTCTACTTGTTTCACTACCCGGTCTACTTGTTTCGCTACTGGGTCTACATGTTTGACGATTGGGTCATCCTGTTTCACGACTGGGTGTACTTGTTTTACTACCAGGTCTACTTGTTTCCCTAGTGTGTCTACTAGGTTCACTACTGGGCCTGCCTGTTTGACGATCGGGTCAACCTGTTTCACGATCGGGTCTACGTGTTTCAGGTTTGGGTCTACTTGTTTCACTATTGGGTCTACTTGTTTTGATATCATGTTTCACGACCGGGTGTACTTGTTTTACCATTGGGTATACTTGTTTCCCTACCGTGTCTACTTGTTTCACTATCGGGCCTGCTTGTTTGACGACTGGGTCTTCTGTTTCACGACCGAGTCTACCTGTTTCAGTTTCGAGTCTGCGTGTTTGACGACCGGGTCTACTTGTTTCACTACCGGGTCTACTTGTTTCATGACTCGGTCAACCCGTTTCACGAACGGGTCTACTTGTTTCACTACCAGGTATTCCTATTTCACAGCCAGGTCTTCCTGTTTGATGGTCGGGTCTGCCCGTTTCACAACTAGGTCTAACTTTTTCATGACCGGGTCTATCTGTTACGTGACCATGTCTACTTGTTTCACTAGTGGGTCTACTTGTTTCACTACCGGGTCTACCTGTTTGACGACCAGGCCTACTTGTTTTACTACCGAGTCAACTTGTTTCACTACCGGGTATGTCTGTTTTATGATCGGGTCTACATGTTTCACGACCGGGTCTACCTGTTTCACGATCGGCTCAACTTGTTTCACTACCGGGTCTACACGTTTCACTACCGGGTCTGCCTGTTTAACAACCGGGTCTACTGATTTCACGACCGAGTCTGCTAGTTTCACGGTCGGGTATGCCTGTTTACGGCCGAGTCTGCCCGTTTCACGATCGGGTCCACCTGTTTCACAACTGGGTCTACGTATTTTACAACTGGGTCAACTTGTTTCAATACCGGGTTTGCCTGAATGATGACCAGGTCTACCTATTTCACAACCGGGTCTACGTGTTTCATGACCAAGCCTAATTGTTTCACTTCCGGGTTTACTTGTTTCAATAACTAGTCTGCCCGTTTGACGACCAGGTCTACCTATTTTACGGCCGGGTCTACTTGTTTTAGGACCGAGTCAACTTAGTTCACAACCGGGTATACTTTTTTGATGATTGGGTCATCCTGTTTCACGACCGGGTCTACGTGTTTGACGACTGGGTTATCCTGTTTCAAGATCGGGTGTACTTGTTTCACTACCGGGTCTACCTGTTTCCCTATCGTGTCTACTTGTTAAACTGCTGGGCCTTCCTGTTTAACGACCGGTCAACTTATTTCAAGATCGAGTCTACCTGTTTTAAGTTCAGGTCAACTTGTTTCACTACTGGGTCTACATATTTCGCTACCGGTTCTGCGTGTTTGACAACTGGGTCTACTTGTTTCATTACTGAGTCTACTTGTTTCACTACCGGGTCTACCTGTTTGACAACTCGGTCTACCTGTTTCATGAGTGGGTCAACCTGTTTCATGACCGGGTCTACTTTTTTCACAACCGGGTCTACTTGTTTCACTATCGGGTCTACCCGTTTCACGATCGGGTCTACTTGTTACACGACCAGGTCTACTTGTTTCACTAATGGGTCAACTTGTTTCACTTCTGGGTCTACTTGTTTCACTACCAGGTCTGCCTGTTTGACAACCGGGTCTACCTGTTTCACGACTGGGTCTGCTAGTTTCATAGCCAGGTATGCCTATTTCATAGCCAGGTCTACCTGTTTAACGACCGAGTTTGCCCGTTTCATAACCGGGTCTACATATTTCACTACCGGGTCAAATTGTTTCAGTATCGGGTTGGCCTGATTGATGACCAGGTCTACCTATTTCACGACCGGGTCTACCTATTTCATGACCAATTCTACTTGTTTTAGTACCGGGTTTACTTGTTTCACTAACGGGTCTGCTAGTTTGATGACCGGGTCTACCTATTTCATGACTAGGTCTACCTGTTTCAGGACCGGGTCTACTTGTTTCACTACCCGGTCTACTTATTTCACTACCGGGTCTGCGTGTTTGACGATTGGGTCATCCTATTTCATGACCGGGTGTACTTGTTTTACTATCGGGTCTACTTGTTTCCCTACCGTGTCTTCTTGTTTCACTACTGGGTCTGCCTGTTTGACGATTGGGTCTACCTGTTTCATGACCGGGTCTACCAGTTTTAGGTTCGGGTCTACTTGTTTCACTATTGGGTCTACTTGTTTCATTATCGGGTCTGCATGTTTGACGATCGGGTCTACTTGTTTCACTACCGAGTCTACTTGTTTCATGACTGGGTCAACCCGTTTCAGGACCCGGTTTACTTGTTTCACTACCGGGTCTTCTTGTTTCACTACCGGGTCTACCTGTTTCATGACCAGGTCTACTTGTTTCACTACCAGTTATGCCTATTTGACGACAAGTCTACATGTTTCACGACCGGGTCTATTGGTTCATGACCAGGTCTATCTGTTCACGACCGGGTCTACTTGTTTCACTACCGGGTGTACATGTTTTACTACCGGGTCTGTCGGTTTGATAACCGGGTCTACCTAATTCACGATTGGGTCTGCCAATTTCATGGCTGGGTATGCATGTTTCATGGCCAGGTCTGCCTGTTTGACAGTCGGGTCTGCTAGTTTAACGACCGGGTCTACCTGTTTCACGACTGGGTCTACGAATTTCACTACCAGGTCACCTTGTTTCAGTACTGGGTTTGCTTGATTGATGACCAGGTTTACCTATTTCACGACCGGGTCTACCTGTTTCATGACCAAGTCTACTTTTTTCACTACCAGGTTTATTTGTTTCACTATCGGGTCTGTCTGTTTGATGACCGGGTCTACCTATTTCAGATCTGGGTCTACTTGTTTTGCTATTGGGTCTGCATGTTTGACGATTGGGTCATCCTGTTTCACGATCGAGTGTCCTTGTTTCACTATCGGGTCTACTTGTTTCCCTACCGTATCTATTTGTTTCACTACTGGTCTGCCTTTTTAACGACCGGATGTACCTGTTTCATGACCGGGTCTTTCTGTTTTAGGTTCGGGTCTACTTGTTTCACAATTGGGACTACTTGTTTCACTACCAAGTATGCGTGTTTGATGACCGGTTCAAAATGTTTCAGTACCGGGTTTGCCTGACTGATGACCAGGTCTACCTATTTAATGACCGGGTCTACCTGTTTCATGACCAAGTCTACTTGTTTCACTACCCGGTCTACTTGTTTCGCTACCGGGTCTACGTGTTTGACGATTGGGTCATCCTGTTTCACGACCGGGTGTACTTATTATACTACCGGGTCTACTTGTTTCCCTAGTGTGTCTACTAGGTTCACTACTAGGTCTGCCTGTTTGACGATCAGGTCAACCTGTTTCACGATCGGGTCTACGTGTTTCAGGTTTGGGTCTACTTGTTTCACTATTGGGTCTACTTGTTTCACTATTGGGTCTGTGTGTTGGACTACCAGGTCTACTTGTTACACTATCGAGTCTACTTGTTTCATGACTATGTCAAACCGTTTCACGACTGGGTCTACTTGGGACTGTGAATGTGGAAGACACACTTCTAAAGCAATGGTGGCAATTGATGAAGCCGGTTTTGATTGGAGTTTTGTGACAGATGAGGAAGTTCCAACCAACATGGCTCTTATGGCATTCTCAGAATCAGAGGTACTTAATAACAAAACTTGTTCTAACACATGTCTTAAAAACTATGAAACTCTTAAAACTTAATATGATAATTTAGGAACAGAGTTTAATAAATCTGAGTTTGATCTTGCTACCTATAAAAGAGGTCTAGCTTCTGTAGAAGAACAACTTGTCTTCTACAAGAAGAATGAGGTTATATTTTGTGACCAAATTTCTATACTAAAAAGAGATGCCTCATTCAAAGACTCAGAAATCAATGCTCTTAATATACAGATAAAAAAACTTAAGAAAGAAAAAGAGAGCAATCATATTAAAATTGACAATTTTGAAAATGCTTCTAAGAGCATAGATAAACTGATAGGGAGTCAAATATCTAATAACAATAGAAAAGGTGTAGGGTTTGAATGTTATAATGTTGTTGCACCTCCACCTACAGGCTTATTTGCACCCCCAACTATTGATTTATCCAACTCTAGTCTTGAGGAGTTTCAATAGCCTGAGTTTGAAGGCTACAGAGTTAAGGTCAATAAGAGTGTTTGTGAAAACTTCTCTAATGAAATTAAGAAAGCTTATGATGCCCCAATAATTGAAGATTGGGTTTCTGATTGTGATGAGGATGAGTTTGAAGTAAGGTTTATTAAAATTTGATAATGTTCAACATAAACTTGAGCAAGAAAATAAACCTAGGAAAGCTTGTCAAAATCCTAGGAATAACAGAACAAACTGGAATGAAAAGAAAACTCAAAAATTAGGAGTTGGATTTCAAGTTACAAAGAAAGCTTGTTTTGTGTGTGGGAGTTTTAACCATCTAATTAAAGACTGATTTTCATGATAAAAAGATGGTACAACAACATGCGATGAAAATGTGCAAAAGGGAACTGGTCAAAAGGAAGTGAGACTAGTTTGCAATAATGCTATGAGGACTAATCATCAAAATTTCTCTAAAACTAGAAGGAATTTTTCTCCAATAGCAGTTTTCACTAAGTCTGGCGTAATACCAATTAATGTTGCTAGGCAAAGCTCTTCAAGAGTAGCATCACCAGTTAATACTGCTAGGCCTATTAATACTGCTGCACCTAAACCTTTTGTGAATGTTGCAAAACCAAGACCAAATGCTTTTCAGAAGTCACATTCACTAAATAGAAGACCTTTTTACCAACAACCAGCACTTATAAATAGAAATTTGTATAACAAAGTTAATACTGCTAAGGTAAATTTTGTAAATACTGTTAAGGGAAACAGAGTGACAAGTGCTATTGGGAAATAAGGGTTTAATGCTGTTAAGTCATCGGCATGCTGGTTTTGGATACCAAAATAAAATGTAATTGATCATGTCTCCAAAAATAGTAGATCATGCATTTGTAAGCAATTTAACTATGTTGATCCAACAGGTAAACTCAAGTCAGTAATGGCTTGGGTCCCCAATAGAATCTAAATATCTTGTGTTTGATTTGCAGGGTGATCCACAAGTTGCTTTAAAAGATACAAGAATATTTAACAGTGGATGCCCCAGGCATATGACTAGGAACAAGTCCTATCTCATAAATTATCAAGATTATGATGGAGGATTTGTTGCATTTGATGGCAGTTCCAAAGGAGGTAAAATAACAGGAAAAGGTAAAATTAGAACTAAAAATTAGACTTTGAAGATGTGTAATTTGTGAAAGAACTTAAGTTTAACATTTTTAGTGTCTCACAGATGTGTGACAAGAAAAATAGTGTTCTTTTCACTAAAACTGAATGTCTTATTCTTTCTCCTGAATTTAAGCTACCTGATGAAAATCAAGTAATGCTTAAGATTCCCAGAAAGGATAATATGTACAGTTTTGACCTAAAGAATGTTGTTCTTTCAAAATGTTTGACTTGTTTATTTGAAAAGGCCACAAATGATGAGTCTAATGTGGCATAGGAGGCTTGGTCACATAAACTTTAAAACTATGAATAAACTTGTGAAAGGAAATCTAGTCAGAGGTTTGCCTTCAAAGATTTTTTAAAATAACCACACATATGTTGCCTGTCTGAAAGGAAATCAAAACAAAGCCACTTGTAAGTCCAAGCTTGTGAATTCTGTCAGCCAACCTTTAAAATTTTTGCATATGGACTTATTTGGACCAACTTTTGTAAAGAGCATTATGGGTAAAATGTATTGCCTAGTGGTCACTGATGAATATAACAGATTTAGTTGGGTTTTCTTCTTAGCTAAAAAGGATGAGTCTAGTGGTATCCTTAAAAACTTTTTAACAAGCTAATCAAAGATCTAAAGGGGATCAACAAGTGGTATCAGAGCATAGAACACCAATTGAATCATAAAGTTAAAATCATCAAATGTGATAATGGGACTGAGTTTAAGAATTATGAAATGAATCAGTTCTGTGGAATAAAATGGATTAAGAGGGAATTCAGTAATGCTAGGACTCCACAACAAAATGGAGTTGCTAAAAGAAAGAATAGGACACTCATAGAGGCAGCTAGAACTATGTTGGCAGATTCACTATTACCTATACCATTTTGGGCTGAAGCAGTTAATACTGCTTGTTATGTACAGAATAGGGTATTAGTGACTAAACCTCATAATAAGACACCTTATGAACTCTTAATTGATAGAACACCTATTATAAGTTTTATGAGACCTTTTGGCTATCCAGTTGCTATTCTAAACACCCTTGATCACCTAGGTAAATTCGATGGAAAGGCTAATGAGGGATTCTTAGTTGGATACTCTATAAATAATAAGGATTTTAGAGTATTTAATAGTAGAACTAGGAAGGAAAAGGAAAACCTGCATGTAAACTTTCTTGAAAACAAACCAAATGTTGCAGGTATTAGACCAGAATGTATGTTTGATATTGATTCTCTAACAAATTCTATGAATTATCAACAAGTCAGTGCAGGAAATAGAACTAATGGTTATGCAGGTTCAGAGACTAATTCTGATGCAAGATAAGCTAGAAAAGAGAAAGTGCATGATCAAGAATACATCTTATTACCATTGCTGCATACTAGTTCATATGTTCCTTCAAATTCTGAAGAAGCTGAGCCCTCACCTAATGATGATGTTGGCAAGAAGGCAAGTGAACAGCCATCATGCAATGAAGGAGTTAATGCTGCTAGTTCATCTTTTAGTCATCTAGATACTCTTGAAGATCATTCAAAGAAGACAAACTTGGAAGACACATGTATCTTTGATGATGCTTATGATGATAGAGATGAGGGTGCATAGGCTGACTACAATAATTTGGAGACAGTAATATCAGTCAGTCCTATTCCCTCCACTAGAGTAAACAAGGATCATCCTAAAGATCAAATCATTGGAGAAATGCACTTTGCTGTACAGACAAGAAGAATAACCAAGCAGAGTGAAGTAGGATTAATCACCTTCATAAACAAGCAAAGAAGAACAAATCACAAAGATTTCCAAAATTGTTTATTTGCTTGTTTTCCCTCTCAGATGGAACCAAAGAAGGTAACCCAGGCTTTGGATGATGAAAGCTGGGTAGAAGCTATGCAAGAAGAGCTTCTCCAGTTCAAGCTACTGAATGTTTGGACATTGGTAGATTTACCTTATGGTAAGAAGGCCATTGGTACCAAGTGGGTCTTTAGAAACAAGAAAGATCAGAGAGGGATTGTTGTTAGAAATAAAGCCAGGCTGGTAGCACAGGGTCATAGACAAGAAGAAGGCATAGATTATGATGAAGTTTTTGCTCCTGTTGCTAGGATTGAAGCAATCAGGTTATTTTTTGCCTATGCATCATTTATGGATTTTACTGTGAAGATGGAAATTTCAACAGCACTAATGATGAATTGGTCTTTTCAACACCAATTACAGTTAATGCTGCTAGTTCATCTTTTGGTCCTCCAGACCCTCTTGAAGATCATTCTAAGAAGACTAACTTGGAAGACACTGGCATTTTTAATGATGCTTATGATGATAAAGATGAGGGTGCAGAGGCTGACTACAATAATTTAGAGACAATAATATCAGTCAGTCCTATTCCCTCTACTAGAGTGAACAAGGATCATCCTAAAGCTCAAATCATTATAGAGGTGCACTTTGCAGTACAGACAAGAAGAATGCTCAAGCAGAATGAAGCAGGATTGATCACCTTCATAAACAAGCAAAGAAGAACTAATCACAAAGATTTCCAAAATTATTTATTTGCTTGTTTTCTCTCTCAGATGGAACCAAAGATGGTAACCCAGGTTTTGGAGGATGAAAGCTGGGTAGAAGCTATGCAGGAAGAGCTTCTCCAGTTCAAGCTTCTAAATGTTTGGACACTGGTGGATTTACCTTGTGGTAAGAGTCCATTATTACTAATGGGATCTTCAAAAACAAGAAAGATCAAAGAGGAATTGTGGTTAGAAATAAAGCCAGGCTGGTTGCACAGGATTATAGACAAGAAGAAGGCATAGATTATGATGAGATTTTTGCTCCTGTTGCTAAGATTGAAGCAATCAGGTTATTTTGGCCTATGCATCATTTATGGATTTCACTGTGTACCAGATGGATGTGAAGAGTGCATTTTTATATGGCACTATAAAAGAGGAGGTATATGTTAGTCAACCTCCAGGTTTTGTGGATCTAGAATTTCCCAAATATAGTAACAAGGTTGGCGAAAAGCATTATAAAGGTCTTTCATCAAGCTCCTAGAGCCTGGTATGAGACTTTATCCACCTACTTATTAGAAAATGGATTCAGAAGAGGAACAATTGACAAGACTCTATTCATCAAAAAGATCAAGAATGACATTCTACTTGTTCAAGTGTATGTAGATGACATCATTTTTGGGTCTACAAAGAAGTCTTTGAGTACTGAGTTTGAGCAGCTTATAAAGAATTCAGATGAGCTCTATGGGGGAACTCACTTTCTTTTTAGGGCTGCAAGTTAAGCAGAGAAAAGATGGAATATTTCTTAGTCAGGATAAATATGTTTGTGACATCGTGAAGAAGTTTGGTTTTACTAGTGTGAAGACAGCAAGTACTCCAATAGAAACACATAAGCCTTTATCAAAGGATGTAGATGGAACAGATGTTGATGTTCACTTATATAGGTCCATGATTAGATCATTGATGTACTTAATATCTTCTAGGCCAGACATTATGTTTGTTGTGTGTGCATACTCAAGATTTCAAGTTCAACCAAAAGCTTCTCATATGCATGTAGTGAAGAGAATCTTTAGATATCTTAAGGGTCAACCTACTTTGGGCCTTTGGTATCCTAAGGATTCACCTATGGATTTGATAGCTTATTCTGACAGTAACTATGTTGGTGCTAGTCTTGATATGAAATCTACAACAAGAGGTTGTTAGTTCTTAGCTTGCAGGCTAATCTCTTGGCAGTGCAAGAAACAAACAATTATGGCTAATTCCACAAATGAAGCAGAATACATTGTTGCTTCCAACTATTGTGGACAGGTTCTTTGGCTCCAAAATCAATTACTTGATTATGGATACAACTTTATGCAGACAAAGATTCATGTAGATAATGAAAGTGCAATCTGTGTGGTAAAAAATTATGTCTATCATTCAAAGACCAAGCATATAGAGATTAGGCATCATTTCATTAGAGATTCCTATGAGAAAAGATTAATTGAATTGGTCAAGATTCATACAGACTATAATGTTTCAGATCTTCTTACTAAAGCCTTTGATGTGACTAGGTTTCAGTTTTTAATTGCAAGCATTTGTATGCTTAATCCCTAGAGCATGGATTAAGGAGAGGTTATTTGTGTGTAGGAACAGAGGATTATACACAAATACTGATTGAGTTAGTATTGAAGGGTAAATATAATGTTAAGTTTCTTAATACTGCTAGGCTTAGTTAATACTATTAGGCTTAGTTAATACTGCTGGGTAAAACTTTGTACTGCTAGTACAAAACTTAGTGCTGTTAGGTTCAGTTAGTGATGTTGTGTACCTGTGTAATGGTGTAAATGATAGAAGATTTGCTTGAGGAAAAGGTTATATGCAACTATGTGTATAAGTGTAGCGGATTATACATCATGGATGCTTAGAATGAAGTGCAAGAGCTGCCAAGTGATGAAAATGGATTAATTCTGGTAACTGATACTTAGTACTGCTAAGCTTAAATGTTAATACTATCATTTATTATGAGCAATATGCATGGTGTTCTGGATTATGTTTCTTTGTGTTTGGAACTAACATTTTGTAGGTTTAGAGCTTAAAGGATATTTGATTATTAATGGATATGCTGATTTGGTAAGAATGCTGATGACTTAGTTAATACTGCTGATGTTTTACATGTTGGTTCTCACCACATAACAAATGGTT
>BQNB010142980.1:0-17055 GCA_026074375.1 Tanacetum coccineum | reverse complement strand
AATTTAACATCCTAGAGTGTTTGGAAAGTGACCTTATTCGACTACCAAAACGTTTGACTTGACCAGACCCATTTAGACACTTGGAAAAAATCTACAAAAATTCCAAAAATTCATAGACATCATAATCTTACTACTGTAGCAATCTCATCAATTAAAAAGATGTTTTGATATAGTTTTTAACCTCACAAACAAACCCAGAATATGCCCCAAAAACTCAGATTTGACAACGAATCTTGTAAAATTATTTTGACTGACTTCCACTCACTTTTTGTTCATGAAACCACCTGTGTTGGAAAGTAGACTCTCTGTAGATAAATTTAGGCTCAATAAAATCAATAAAAGCTATTCGTATGACCGAGTTATGACTCTCGCAAGATGACATAAAATTCTGCCCAGATTTCTATTTCGAATTTTCAATAATTAAACCTAATCAAACACACCCAAACCCTAATTACTATACCCTATTCAATATTAAATGATCATATCAACATAATTACAGAATTTTTATGAACGCTAATCCATCAATTTAGAAGTTAGATAATTAAAACAAAGATTAGAACCTATGTATGATTAAGAGTATAAAAAATGAACTGATTTAAAATTTAACAAGAGATCAAACCTTGAATTCTTAGAAGCTTCAAAAACTAAAAATGGTGGCTAGGGCTGGAGTAGGGTTCGACACAAAAAAAAGTAAGAGGGAATACAATTTTATTTTTATAAAATACTGATTTGTATCATACTTGGACTTGGGCTCTTTCCCCTCCTTTTTGTTAAACCAATCCAACACAAACACCCCTTAAAAAAATTAATTTTTGTATATACTTTGTTAAAAATTTCGGTCCCTCGTTTTTATATATTATATTTGTATTTTTTTATATAAAACTATTTATATTAACTACAGTACTTAAATTAAAACATAATTATTACTATAAATTTCTCTCAACTATATTTATTTATTACAACCTAATTATATTATAAAACCTTAGTACACTAAAAAATTTATACCCGAATCAACGATTCACACTCGATATCACTAAATTCCTCATCGCTCAAATGCTCATATGCGCTAATGCTCAAATGCACTAACACTCAAATGCTCAAATGCACTAACATTCCAAAATCATTATCAAATATGAAATAGAATGACTAAATCACCCATCTCTATTCTCAGAATCACATAGCATATCAGATAAACCACCAAACGACTTACGCACATAATTTAAAACACATAAAGCTAGCTAGGTTAACACTAACGGTTAAGCAAACCTTAATAAATCGCGGTTGTCACACGGAGATTGTCCAGGAGACCACAGACAATTAACAAAAGTGAATTAAAAACGTGAGCTAAAACTGAAATTTAAAATCTAAGGCACTACTTTTAACAAATTTTATACCTAAAAATCACAAATTTAAAAATAAAATTTTAGGAAAAAGAATTAGAATTTTTTGACTATTTTTGAATTTTATATGATTTTTTAAAGAAAAATGATTTAACTAAAATAAACTTTTTCTAAAATATAACACTAAAATTCTATTTTTATTTTTCAAAAATACTAGAATGAAAAAGAAGATTATTACAAAAAGAATTAGATATTTTCAACTATTTTTCTATTTTCTATGAATTTTTTAAGAAAAAGAAATTACTAAAAATCTATTTTAATTTCTAGAAAATACAAATCCAATTGGAAAAATAAAGAAAAAATGGTTTTTATCTACTTAAAATGTGCAGAAAACTAAAGGTATGAAAATGCCCAAATTTTATAAAGCAATTGAAACCTAATTTTGCTAATTAAAAACTAAAACCTAATTTTATTAAACTAAAATTAAAAAGATTAAAACTATTTTATTAAGCCTAAAAGACTAGGGTAGAAAATGCTAATAATGAAAGTAAAGAAATGATTAGTTAATTTCATATTAAATTTTGTAGGGGGAGCGTCGGAAAGGGGGAAGGTGGGGGGGGGGGGAAGGAAAGGGGGTAAGGAGGGGAAGGGGGGGGGGGGGAGGGGGGGTAGGGGGGGGGGGGGGAGGGGGGGGTGGAGGGGGAGGGGGCGGATAACATCAAAATTTTACACTTTAGTTAAAACAGACAACCTCCAACTATCTAAAAAGTTCCAAACAGACCCTACGATTTTGCTTATTTTTGGCTTATCTAAAAAATGAAAATTAGCTAAAACTTAAAACTACAAAGTTAAACCTGAGCTTCTATACTACACTTTTAACAAAAGCTCTTTGAACTTTTATCCACTAGATAAGCTAGAAAATTAGCTTTTTAAACTGCTTAACAGAAACTAAGGATTTCCTTTAAAATTCTAACTTTTTCAAACTTTGTCTTATTTCTTGCTTATTACTCAATGAAAATGAAAACCAAAAGTTGCTATAAAAAGCTTAAGATGTGTACTAGGGATTTCTAAAAAGAAATAAGCTAAGAGTTAACAAGGTTAACTAGAAATTTGATCTTGAAAAGCTAAAGGTCAGCTTAATCACTGATATTAAGCTATACCTAATAAGCTAAAAAGCTTATTACTAAATCCTGGAAACTAAATTTTTGGAAATAAGTTGTCCTATGGTTATTGAACAAACCTAAAAAAAGGAACTTTGAAATAACGACTAGAAATGAAAAATCTAAAAGAAATAAGCTAATGATCTAAACTGTTGCTAATACCACTTTTTGCAGGATCAAATAAGCTAATCTAAAGCTTAAAAATGAAAATTAAGAAATGAATTATGTAAAACTAATAGAGTACTTCTAAATGGCTTAATACTAACTTCTAACTCCTAATTTCAAGATCTAAAAAGACAGCTAGAAAAGAGATTAACAATAGCAGTATTAACTGAATTAATACTGCTATTGCTGATATACTTGGTAAAAAAAAACTAAATGCAGGCTAAATTCTAAGGTGAGAACTCTTTAACTCACTTACTAAGTGCTACTAAACCTACATTTACCAAGATTGAACTCTAAAACAATGTGAAACACTTATCTATAAAACTGCTTGCACCTAAACTGTCCTGGTGCTTAGCAAAAGCACTTTAAACTCTAAACTTTGAAAATCTACAAACTATCTTGCAAAACCTGTTTAAAACTTGAACACTTTAAAAATCTCAACTATGTAAAGAGTTTTAGCAAGATCCTATTGACTTTAGAGGTCAAAATCAACCTGACCCAAACACCACTTAACAAATCTGTCTAATATGAATTCTACTTAAAATCTACTTTAAGACTAAAAATTCTAAAACCTTATAGCTACTCAGACTTAAACTAAGCTAAATGAGCTATCTAAGCACTAAAAGCTACAGCTTATTAAAAGAATTAAGCTAGTTACTCTATGAAGCTTATTATGCACTTAGAAAACAGTTTTATGCTAATTGGAGTAATAAGCTAGTATAGAGGCTGAATTATACTAGATAAGCTAGAAAATGAAGATATAAGCTAGGATTAAGAGTAATAGACAGAATAAGCACAATCTAAGCTATATGAACAGTAGATAAGCAATTTTAAGCTAAAAATACTAAATTGAAATAGAAATTGAAACCTTGAATTGAATAATCTTCTCACTAAGCTATACAAGATAAAGCATAGTGTTCCTAAATGCTTTTCCAAAGCCTCTAAACCTCAATAAGCTCAAAATCAGCTTATTTGACTTTCGTTGACCAAATGTTGACCAGATTTGACCTTTTATTAAAATGAATCTAAACTGAATGGAACTGTAAGAAAAGCTTGTGAAAGAGTCTTGTTAACTAATGAAAAGCAGTAGAAATGAAATGAGCAAAGATATTGAAACTAAAATTGAGCTTGAATTAAAGGAAATTTTATTACAATACAATTGAAAAATGAAAAGAAAGAAAAGGTAAGAAAAGGTTTTTCTAAATGAGACCCTATACAATCTATTTATAGAGAGTTTCGAGCTTGAGAGCTTGAAGAAAAGCTTATCCAAATTTCAATCTTGACCGTTGAAAAATCAATAACCGTTTCTTGACCAATCTAAACCCTTGGATCACTCTCTGACTTGGAGTAGCCAATTTAGGTAGCCCACGGGCTTAGGCAGTGTATGGACCAATAATAAGATGCCACGTAGGTCTGGTGAGGTGGAAGGGTAATTAATACGAGGTTAAAGGTGTGTGTAGAGGTCGGACGAGTTTGTGGTAAGTATTTTAGTGTAGGAGAAGGGTTATGGTGGTATGAGTTGCAGGGAGAAAGCCCGCGCCTTGTTTGAAAGTTTGGCATATTTGCATAAGTAGTCCTTGTTGTTTATGTAAACCAAGCGCTCCCATTTTCCTTTGTTATCATCTTTTGAATTTGGCAAACTCAGTCCTTGTAGTTGATAACTTTTATTTTCCTCTTTAAAAACAACTTTTATCTTTTGCAAGATTAGTCCCTTGAACTTAGAAACTTCCAAATAAGCCCTTGTAATCTTGAAACTTGTCAATATTGGTCCTTGGCACTTGATAATTGAGTCTTCATTGACTTTCTTCTCTTGATCACTTGTCTCTTCCGTTTCTTGTCGGTTTTGGTCGTTTTTTGCTCTTTTTGACTTTAATATTCTTTCCTGCACATTAAGACACAAAAGCACACATATATCCATCTTTTGGCATATTTTTGGCTTTTATTGCGAAATCCCTAGATATTTTATATGTACAAGGTAACATTTCTCAAAATTCCCCACAACTAAAGGATTGCCGTGTCCCACGCAATTTATTAAGTTACCTTTTTAAACTAACAGTTTTCAAAATTGCCCTTGTTTACACCTTTAATGAATCACCTTTTGAAAACAACTCAAGCTTTTTCTCAACATTTAATCTCATGGAAACACATTAATGGCAATCATCGCAATTTTGCAACTTTTAGGCTCACTGAAATAGGCTACTCCCGATTAATAGAGCATAAAAGAGGAAAATTCGTCTTCCCTGACTTTTCACTAGACTAAACAAAGCTATTAAAACAAATCATTGTCCAATAAAAGGTCCAAATTGTAAATCTCTTATACGTACAACTTTGTGGGAAAAAAACCTTTTCACGTCCCAAGAATAAATTAATGATTAAGAATGTGTGCACTCTTTTCAACTCAACCATAGATCAATTTATCTTTATAGTTGAAATCCATCTAAGCTTTACACTTAAGCCTTGTGAGCTTAAATGTTAATAACATAGATAAACCTCGACTCAAAGCTAAAAGAAATTAGGAAACAAAACTTATAAATTGATTTTTAGAAAATGAAATTTTAACCATTCTTTTAATTTCCATATAAATTATTTTTTTTTTCAATAGGAATGTTGTTCTTAGTTCGAACCCCTACTTAGGCCTTTCTCCCAAATAGGATATCGCATCAACAACCGGTGTTCTTAGTTCGAACCCCCACTCCGCTGCTAAACCGTTTTGTGGATACTCGACAACACCTTTTTTCCGTAACAAGCCTAGAATCCCAAAGTCCTTAGTTGCAGCACCACCTAGGCCGCAGCTCCCTAGTGATGAATCGCCTACGAACCTTGATTCCACTACATAGTCTAATCCCTAGTTAGCGACCCATCCGAGTCTCACTCTCGAACTTTGAGACGCCAACGATTAAAACTATATATAGCTTTTATTATTCTATTTTTGCGAATGCTTCATTGGCACGAAAAATAATGCTTTTGCATTAGAAATGCTTCATTGGCATTCTTTTTATAATTATATTTTTGGTGAATGGAAAATTTTCACTTTAGAAAAATCAACTTATAAATTTGAAACCAAAAATCTTACTTACATAATAGATGAATTACTTTCCAAAATGTAAGACTTTTTCTAAAGACATTGGTTGACTTAGTTAAATTAAAAAGAGCACGATGATTAGTTGTTAAGAGCTTGTGGGAGTATAAAATACAAATAATTTTCGTATAAGCTTATGTTTTCCCAAATAAACCTTGCTTAACAAATACACTTATATTTAAATACACATCGCTTGTTCTTCACATTTTTAAAAATCCAATGCAATGGATTTGTAAAGCTTAGCCCCACAAAAGGTAGGTTAAAGAACTAGCTAGGGCATTTTCACCCGGTCAAGTCAAAATTAACTCCTATTTCTCACCAACGGATTACCAAAAAGTGGTGTTTTTCCCCAAACTAAGCTTCTATTGTAAGCAAAAATTTTAAAATTTTCCACTTTTTTTTTCACAAAAAGGTAATTCAAAAAGATTCAAACAAGGTTGCGTGAAGTGCAAGTCAATATCGAAGATATCCTTCCCCAAACTAAAACGAAACATTGTCCTCAATGTTTGAAAAATAAGGGTCAAAAGGAATCTTAAACAAAAATTCTAAGGTCATGCCAAAAGAATAGATGTTAGTTCGATAAAGACAAGGATATGAGATTTCCCACTTTATGAAGAGAAGATTGGAGACCATCAATGGAAATTGTGGGCATTGCTTTGTTCTTCCACAATTTTGAACCATGAATCCTCCAAAATCCGGAAAACCTAAACAAACATCACAAACAACCAACAAGAACGAAAGAGAACAAGC
The DNA here is from genome assembly GCA_026074375.1 of Tanacetum coccineum. Taxonomy (NCBI): domain Eukaryota; kingdom Viridiplantae; phylum Streptophyta; class Magnoliopsida; order Asterales; family Asteraceae; genus Tanacetum; species Tanacetum coccineum. The sequence continues at coordinate 10,561 of BQNB010142980.1, read as the reverse complement.
CTCCTCTCATCATTTTCATTGTTAGCTCAAAAACAACTTGAAACGGCTTAGTTTTTGTTAACCGAGTACAAGCTATACTCGACCCCGAATTGATTTGTCCTTGGGGAAGCAAAGAAAAAAAATAGAAAGAAGATAAAAAGGATAAGCATGGGGTGCCTCCCACGAAGCGCTTGTTTATTAAAGAGTCCCCTAGCTTGACTCATATTCCAACAAGGTTCATTATGGAGGATAAAAGTGAGGTGTAAGAAATAACCGAATGACAGGATCCTTCCCCAAACTAGATGAATTATTATACGGATGAATGGTATAGACAATTGGAGATGGGTCAAAATCTTAAGAGTTTAAAGAAAACTTCTAACTTCCTTTTAAGCAACATTATCAAAAATACCCCATAAAAAAACTAAGACTTATGGTTTCAAAATATCATTCTTAGGCTCAACTTGAAAATTTTCAAGGTCGAAGTCTAACATTATTTTAGAAGAACGGGTGTGCAGGATGGGTAAAACATTTGGCTCATGAACTTTAGAGTTCTTATCAACTAGGATACCCGGGTTAAAAACTTTATCCTCATTGATTGTTGAGAATAAAGCATCACTTACATGAAAATTCTCATAACAAACCAAATCATTTCCTTCAACATAACTTGAACCACCGGGTTCAAATTCACACTTAAGCTCATTTTAAAACACTTAACTGATTTATCAAAATCTTTGGTTTTATCACATCAGAATCCTTCTCATCAAAATCCTCTCCATACAAATTCTTTTCCACACATCAATTGTTAGAATCCATCTCAAAGAGATCATCATCATTAACAAATCATCTTTTGGCTAAGATTCCAAATTAAGTCTTTTTTGGTAAAAATGACATGTCATCTAAACAAACTCTTTTGACTAACGAGTAAATCATGTCATCCCCTTTTGGGTTATATAGTAAGTCATAAGAGCAAGTTCATCGTCTAACACATCAAGAGAGTACTCACTAGCCTCGTGAAGAAGAAAGGCTAAGAGAAGATGATATTGAGACTCAAAATGGAGGGTTCAGAATTAACTTTCGGAGAAATTTGGTCTAGAATACCTCAATATAAATGATTTCCTCCGTCGTCCTTCAAAAAGAGGGTTCAAATAGCTCTTAAGAGTTCCTTATGAACCTCCTCCTTAGAATTGACTCGTATTCTAGAGGGAAAACCATCATATTTTTTTCCCAAAGAACGGGTTGAAAAAGTCTTGAAAACTTTGAAAATCATCCACAAAGAGTACAATCACACACTCTTTTTTTCCAATTTGGCTCTCTTGTGATTGGAATGAGATCTTCATTTTGTCTAATTCATTTTTGGAATAAAAGTTAAGATCCTCATAACCCATTTTGAAAGAGTCCTCAAGATTATTGTTTGGAAAGATGTGTGAAATTGCACCTACGGAAGCAATTTGAGGCGAATGAATAACTCTTCCTTGGTGAATGATTCTAAAATTCTCTAAATTTGATGTAAAACAAAACCTTCTTCTAGCAACTGGGTCAGATGTGGGAGAAGAAGAATCATTACTCTTAGGTTCACAAACATCTTTGAACCGGTCATCATAAATGTCCATCATGTGGATTGACTCTTTGTCTTAAGACCGTCCGGTTTAAAAACTATCCCTTCCATACCAAATCTTATCAACATATCTCTTGCCCCGAGTATATAAATTAAGACCCGTGCGGTCCTTAAGAAAGGCCTACCAAGTATCAAAGGTACTCGGTAGTTGACCTCATAATCGACTACTACCAAGTCAGCGGGAAAGGAAAAATGTCCAACCATTTAACAAGTACTCCTCTGCTATGCTGCCTGTTGGAAATGGCTAATGAACCAGAGGCAAGCTCGAGTCATCTTGGATATGTGACAAGCTCAGGTAGCTTAAAGCTTTTGGATAATCGCTAATAGGCATGAGATTAATGCTGGCCCCGTAGTCACTAGAGGCCAATACATTTACTCACTTAGTAAAAGTCACATAGGATAAGAAAACGGCCCGGGATCACCTCAACTCTCAGGAAGTTTTCTTCAGATCACCGCCGAACAATTCTCGGTCAACAGGGGTGTAAGCTGCTTCTAAAACAGTTTTTTCATTTGTTAAAAGAAGAAGCTTTCATCATTTTTGAGTATTACTTTGGCATAAAACTAAAGCATCAGCTAAACTTAATGTGAAATGTAGCTTTTGAAACATCTCTAAAAACTTATGAAGCTGCATATCATTTTCTCCTTTTGTTTTGAGCTTTCATACCTTGTGAGGATATGGAAGGTGGGTCTTTTTAGAAGGTTCTTTGAAGTGGAGAATTATTAACTGAGCAAAAGAAGCTCAGGAGAAATGGACTGGCTAACTTCGGCTTAACCGGATCATGAGATTTTTTTGGGATAACGGATGCTGGATTCTGCGGTTACTATGTGAACTTTGGGTTGCACTTGGTCCATAGTCACCTCACTTTCCTTATAACCATCCTCTTGTCCGAATAACATAGATTGGCATAGGAGGTGTAATGGTCCATCATAGCTAAACCACTCCTAGTATTGATATCCTTGACTTCATTTTCTAGGATTAGGAAACTATTACTTGGTAAAGTTCTTGAACCCGATGCATTGTTATTCCCCATTTACTTTTGAAACATGTTAACATCATATTTTGAAAATTCCTTTGCTCATTTGGAAAATCTGTTGTACCCCTTTATGAAAATCATATAAAATTCTTTTGCAAATTATTCAAAGAAACATCAGTTTGCTTTTGTTAAGCTTTCAAATCTAGCATAAGTCACCCGGAACTTTTGTACTCGGGCATGATTAGCTTTAGCTTGATGTGTTAAAGCCCGAGTTAACTCCATGGTTAACCTTGTTGGTTTTTGGTTCACATTCCTATCCCAATATAACCTTGGTTCCCATTGTAATCCTTGGTTAGGTCTAAAGAGCATGGGAATGGGTTGAGTAAAGCCCGTGTCTTGTATAAGAAGCCACACTAGAAAGGAGGGTAGCCTGGAATTACCCTTGAACAAAACCACCAACCGCAGCGGCTTGTTGGAATTGTTGAAAATTGTCATGATAAACCCGGATAGTCATAGCTCCTCTATTCATTGGCACACATATAACATGATTACATACCACAAGTAGTACACCTTTCCTCCACAGCTTAATCGGAGTGGGAGTAGGCACATTGATTTTTCATCCATCATATTTTTTCATCTCATACATTTCATTCCCTAAAATCAAAGAGTCATCTTATCCTCTAATGCCGCTGCCTATATTTTGGAATTCGAAGTAGATGAAGAAGAAGTAGAAGAGATGGAGGACATCGTACTCCACTCGCATCACGGCGTTCCGTGAACATCATACTTTGGCTTATTCTCTATGATTTGTAATACTTATCCATTTCGGTTGAGACTTTTGTTAGAGCAAATTTGCCACCGTCAGCGGAATTTAAAAGAATCTGATCATGTAGCTCAACGAATCTAAAGAAATGTGTCTAATAGGTGCATGGGAAAACCACGTGATGATGACACTTCCTTAGAAGGACCTTGAAACGCTCCCAAAGCTTCGAGTAAAAGATTCCTGAGGGCCATTTTGTTCGAGAATTCCCTGTTATTTCATTCCGAAGATGTGGTAGTCTTAGAAGTGGAAAGAAAAAATGATGGCCTTAGGACACTAAGTCATCCATGTAAGAATAGAATTTCGGAGTTCTTTGTCGACGCCATGTTTTGGCACCCCCGTCAAGAGAAAATGGAAAGAAGAAGAAGGTTTGATGGTGGTGTTAGGTACATCCGGTACCTTTGATTATTAGTTATGCTCTCAAAATGACGAATATGAGCATGAGGCTCCTCATCATTACCTCCTCGAAAAATTTGATTTTGAACAAGATTAATGAGAGAGGATTTAAGATTGTTCAGATCAAGGAAAGACTCAAAGCCGCACAAGATCGCCAGAAGAGCTATGCTGACAATCGGAAAAAACTGTTAGAGTTCAATGTTGGGGACAAAGTACTACTCATGGTATCCCCTTGGAAAGGCGTACTACGTTTTGGAAAAAGAAGTAAGCTTTCACTGAGATACGTAGGACCGTTCAAGATTGTCAAACGAGTCGGTCATGTAGCTTATCAATTGCGTTTACCGCAAGAACTAGTAGGCATTTACGACGCGTTTCACGTGTCAAACCTGAAGAAATGTCTGGTTGACGTAAACTTGCGCGTACCGCTAGAGGAAATCAGGATTGACACAAGGACTATGTTTTGTTGAGGAACCGATTGAAGTCATGGACCGAGAGGTCAAAAAGCTGAAGCAAAGTAGGATTCCCATCGCAAAAGTTCGTTAGATATCTCGATGAGGACTGGACTTTACTTGGGAACGAGAAGACGAAATGAAGCACAAGTATCCGTAACTGTTCGCGAGCGCTCAGTCTTAGGACGGACGACCTAAACTTCCGGACAAAGTTCCCTCTAAAAGGGGAATACTGTGACAACCGTCTATTTTTAAGCTCAGTAATCGATAGCAAACGTATGACATTTTGACTCTTGAATTATTTGTTGATTCACTTTATATGGTTGTGTTATTTTTATTGATAAACGCTTATTTTCTAAGGAACGCGAACACACCTTTGACCTAATGATCCTAGTTAACGGTCATGATGGCCAATGATATGCTGAAGTAACATTATAATAGTGTTAATATACATGGAAAAGGTTAGTTTAACTAACTTGCAAAACTATTTTAAAAGTTACATTTTTACATCACTTTACGTATTTACCAAATGCCCACAACTTATACATCTTAACTTATACCTTTTAATCAATACTTACACTATCATAATATAGCAAAAAAATTATAAACCACTTCCTCACCCCTTGTTTTGGCTGACCACAACCACCCACACACACCCATGGTATTCTTTTCTTATAAGACACTTGTATACTCCCTTAGGAACACTTGTCTTCAACCTTCTTCTCACCATTACACCTCATTCACTTCTACATGAAAATAGATCTCCAAAGCCCTCTCATAACTTGCTCCTTCTCTCTTTGGTTTAACAACACCAAGACACCACCATAACATCATCATTTTCAATTTTGTGGGAACAAGATCAAAGGTAAAAATCATGGTACAAGATGACTTGTTTGTCTCGTGTACCAAAACTCTTTAAAAAATGAGGTTTTCTTAACTTTTCTTGCATGTTTATACATGCTTTTGTAAAATCTTTATAGATCCATTATTTTCTTAGTAAAATACTCTTAAATGAGTAGTAATAATGTAAAAAACTTTGGTTTGTTCATTTTTTATTTTGCTACAAGAACTATGCAAGAAAAGTGACCTAAAGTCTTGATTTTCAAAAGTTATGACACTTCTTGTAAGTTTTTGTGTAAAATAGCCTTTTTATCCATGAACCCACTGAGATTTTTGGATAAATTTGATGCTAAGACTTGTATAAAATAATTGTGGGAGTTGGTTGGGTCGTTTTTTGCATGATGGGTTAGTAGTTGGACTTGTTTTAGTCAAAGTTATATTTCAATCAGCACACTATTTCATCTTTAGGTCATATTTAATAGGGTATAAGTTGATGATAAATAAGTATTTATACATGGTTAAAGAGTCCAAACTCAAGTAATATGAGTCTAGTTTTCAAAAAAATAAGATTTGTAAAAAGTTTAGGTCGTTTGATTAATGAAATTTGCAAAATGGTGTAAGATGTCAAATCTGCCAGAAAAACTGTTTTGAACTCTTGTAGTATTTGATCTATAAATCATAAACTAGGGCACATATTTGCTTGAAATTGATATGGGAAGTACTTCTATATGTTATTTAAAGTATTACATTGGTCCTAACCATAAAACCTTGGTTTGGTCCCTCTGCCATTCAATATACTTTTGTGTGTCCAGATTTGGCCGTTTTTGGAGTCGGGTATAAATGTTCGGGTATAAGTCTTAAATAAATTCACCAAAAAATTATAAGAGATACCTAAGACACTAAATAATGACATATTATGAGGGCTTGGTCAGTGATTGAGTTTAACATGGCAGAACGGTTGCCCGTAACGGTATTAAAATTTGGACGAAATAGGGTATTTGTGTCTTTGTGAATAAAGTGTGATTTTACGATGTAACTAGTACATATTTGACTTAGTATTTTCGTCATTGAGTTTGAGCATATCGTTGAAAGTCTAATGAGTGTTGTATTACTGTTTTTAGGTCATTTGTAGGGGCACACGTTCGTTGAGGTTCCTAGGTCGTGTTTGGTTATTCCCGTCTTATACCGTAATGACCTTGACTTAAGGTGAGTTCACACAACCCCTCTTTTACCATTTTTTATGATTTTGGGGTGGAAAGCATGATGTGTCGTATTAAAATTGCTATGCTTATACTTTTAAGTATTTAAACTTTGAGCATACTTAAACTTGTTGAACTTTGAAATTTGTTGAACTTTGAAACTTGTTGAACTGTGAAACTTATTGAACTTTGAAAACGCTTTGAAACTTTAAACTTGGTATGTATGTTGTTTGATGCTTGGAACCCGCCACTACTTTTAGCTCACTATATCCCCCTCAACGGGATTGAGACGTTAGTACTTATAGATAGCGCTATTTTGAGATTAGCCCCTACTCACTCTCCGCACAAGGGTGCAGAGTACTAAGTGTTTGTGCCACACTATATAGCTGAATCTTGTTTGGATATTTGGAATGGACAGGCTGAATACGTTTAAGTATTGCCTCGCATAAACACTATAGCATACATATATTGATTTGTGTCACGTTACTTTTGTAACGGGAACTGTCTTTTGAAAACTTGAGTCATTGTTGGACTCTCGACTTGTTTTGGCAACTTTATATCGATTTTGAAAACTATTATTGGACATCAATATGATTTTACAACTATATTTTGTGTACATATTCTTGTGAGTTTGCCAACTATTTTTAATAGTTGACCATTTTTATCATGCTTTTCAGGTAACATTCGGAAAGAAGGAATTTAGTGCACTTCTTTTAGACATTTGCATAAATGTCATGGTTTTTGGAAAACTCGCATATATTTAAATTATCTTGTTTGGATGAAAGACCAAATTTCTTGTATCATGTACCTTTAACTTGTTTTCGGGATATTTGTAATTCAAATAATTATTACTTTAATTTAATCATGTATGGTGTTTTTATATATCATCTTTTGTGATGTTTATTAATATGTCGCACCTCGTGTTTCCCCTTTAGCAGGGTGTGATAGTGAAAGTACGCATTAAATGTTTAGTGGGTGATCGTTGGGTGAATGGGACCTATGACTGTTGGATGACAGTTAGATAAGGAATATTTGTTCCTTATTTAATGCGTTCAGTCATCAACCTAGGACATTCAAGTAACTAAATACTTAGAGCAATTAGTTCCTTATTTAATATGTTCCTTAGAGTCATGGGATCATGATATGTTACCAGTGAGTGTTATTCAAGGGACATGTTATATTTACACCATACTAAACATCTTTTAGTCAGTGACCTAACTAATCAATGTTTAGCATACCCAATATAGCCTTTCAGTTGGATGAAAGTAGGTTCATCCAAAGGCTATGTGAAAATATCATCTAGCTGATATTCAGTAGGAATGAAGTATAATTCAATATCACCTTTGATGATATGGTCCCTGATGAAATGATATCTTATATCAATGTGTTTTGTTCTTGAATGAAGAACTGGGTTCTTAGATATGGCAAAGGTACTGGTGTTGTCACAAAAGATGGGTACCATCTTGTATTGAATGTCATAGTCACTGAATTGACTTTTCATCTAGAGTATGTTTGCACAACACCTAGCATCAACAACATATTCAGCCTCAATAGAGGACATAGTCGCTGACTGCTGTTTCTTTGCACTCCAGCATACCAACTTTCCTCGAAGCCATTGACATGCACCTGAAGTGCTTTTCCTGTCCATGCACAGTCTGAGTACCCTTTAAGATCAAATCCTAAAAATTTTGGGTACCACGGACTGAGAGTGAGAGTACCTTTAAGGTACCCGAATATTCTCTTCACAGTAGTGAGGTGTGATTCTTTTGGTTTGGCCTGATATCTTGCACATAGACATGTTGAGAATTAGATATTAGACCGATATGCAGTTAAATACATCAGGGAACCAATCATTCCTCTGTATAAGGTCTCATTTACTGGTTTACTAGAAAGATCAGGACCTAAGTTGTTTGGAGGAACTATTGGTGTCTTCACTGAAGAGATAACAGAGATCTCATATTTCTTTAGTAAGTCCCTTGTGTATATTTCTTGACAAATAGAGATTCATTTGTCATCCTGTTTGATTTAAAATCCAAGAAAGTAAGTGAGTTCACTCATCATACTCATTTCAAATTTCTTCGTCATCGATTTTCAAACTGTTTACAAATTTTATAATTCGTTGAGCCAAATATGATGTCATCCACATACACTTAGACAAGTAAGACATCTCCTTTGGTTTTGTAAATAAACAAAATATTGTCAATTCTTCCTCTAACAAACTTGTTCTGAATGAGAAAGGTAGATAAAGTATCATACCATCCTTTATTACTTGTTTCAGTTCATAGAGGGCTTTATCAAGCTTACAGACATAGTTTGAGAATTCACTACTCTCAAAACCAGGAGGTTATTTGACATAAATTTCTTCTTTAAGTTTTCCATTCATGAAGGCACTTTTGACATCCAATTGAAAAACTTTGAAGTTCATGTAGGTAGCATAAGCAAGGAAGATCTTGATGGCTTCCATCCTTGCAACAGGTGCAAAGGTTTCATCATATTCAATTCCTTCTTCTTAACTATAACCCTAAGCAACTAGTCTTGCTTTGTTCCTGATAACAGTTCCAAGTTAATCTTTCTTGTTTCTGAACACCTATTTGGAGCCAATGACTAGTTTCCTCTTGGGAGTGGATTAAGTGTCCAAACTTTATTTCTATAGAATTGATTCGGTTCTTCTTGCATTGCATCTGTAGATCCTACCTCAATAGATCGAATTCCTTTAGCTTGTATAAGGATTAGTTATATTAGATAAATCTAACACAGCTATAGTAGAAACTTTGAATGTATTAAAGATTATGCGAAATCTAATTTTTAATATTAAGAAGAATTATCAATGAAACAGTAATTATATGAACATATAGTTCAACAAACAAAAGCTCTAATATTATAATAATAATACGAATACTCTCAAAGTATTAGGTTTACAAAGACCTTAAAGCTATGATAATTCTATGAATGACTCGTTTTTGGTTTTGGTACATCAATCTCTATACCCTAGGACCTCCTTTTATACACCAAGGAGTCCTAAACGGCTTACAATACTTTCCAAAGAATATCAAATCTTTTAAACAAATAAGTTATACATATCTTTTACACAAATAACTCATATAAATCACATAAGCAGTACTAACTAACTCAGCAGTACTAACTTCTTCACTAGCAGCATTAACTTCTTTAGCAGCATTAACATTGTACTAACAGTAGTAACTTTTGTACTAGCAGTAGTAAATTTACACTAGCAGTACTAACTGTGTACTAGCAGTAGTAAACACTTAGCATTTTTCTCTGAAGTTCTTTAAGCAGTACTAACACAACTGAGCAACAGTAATACTAGCAGCATTAAGAAAGCTTTTAATCCTGATAATCCTCCACTAAACTTGATATTTATCTCCAAAATCATCAAGGTTATCCATTAAAACACCATAATCACCATGAGGATGCTTCCAAACACTTCATTGATTCTTAATCTGATTTGTGAGAAGTTTAAGAAGCTGATATGCCATTTCACTAAAAGAATCAACCTGAAGCTTCTTGTTTAGCATATTTGTAATTGTAGGTGGTGTAAGGGGATATCTCTTTTCTACAAGCATGTAAATCTGCAAAGACTGCATCCTTAAGAAATGTACTCCACAGGAGTCATACAACTTCCATTCCAACACTTTGTATCCATTTTGCAGTTGTTAGCCTCAAAATATTGAGTCAAACATGAAGTTCGTTCATTATGTATTTAAGTCTTGGTCAATCAATTAGTTAACGTTGTAATACGAAAGTATCGGGAATCGGGCTCGATAGTTAATCTAATATTGTATATGTTTCGGGTTTAATCCGAAGCAAAACCCAAGCCCGGGTCCTAGTTAAATATCTCGCGCGTCATTTAACGCGATGAGGTATATAAACTATTTTCTATTTAGAAAAGAGTTAGTTGTTCATTTCTAATATTATTTCCTTTTCTATTTTCTCTCAATTATCTCTTTTCTAGCTCGATTCGTGTATGTTATGAAGTGATTACGTAAACCTACAATTGGCATCAGAGCTTCAAGGGTGGATTTGTGTTTGATTCTTGTGGTTAATTAGCAAATTTCATGGCTTATTTTGGTCCTAAATACCCCACGGCTCAAAATTTATTTTTGGGTTTGATTGGCTGGTTAATCATGGTGTTTTTCGTGTGATATAAGCTAAGGATGATACATTGTTACTCCTACAAGTGGTATTCAAGCCTCAAGCTTGAAATCTAGCAAAAAAGGGTTCGAATTTCTTTAAGTGTTCTTCGTGGAGAGTTGTTACTTTTTGGACGA
>BQNB010142979.1:0-15834 GCA_026074375.1 Tanacetum coccineum | reverse complement strand
ATCCAATACGCCGTATCTAGAGAATTCAATACACCGTATTCAAGATATAGAAGGTGAATATTCTAGAAGATATCAAATGTGGTCCTTACTCTAAGAAATCCCCAATACGCCATATCCCACATCGCCCGATATGGTGTATCGACTAGTTTCTAGACACTATAAATAGACGACCCTAAACTCAGTTTTAGACATGCAAGTGAATCCCTAAACCACCAAGTCAACCAAGAGACGAATAAAGGATCCTAAAAGGTCAGAAAAGAGCCTCAAGATCATAGGAAAACTCTTGTAATCTTCGTGCAACCGAATACGCATTTGTTGATTGCTTAATTCATCGCTGTTTGTTGATTATGTTTATCAATTTATACTCGTTTATGTGCTGTAATATGCGTTCAATCCGTATATAAGGATATCGCCTGTAGCTTAACTAGATATTGGATAGTTCTCATAAGTATGCGACCTATCATTCAACTAGGTCTAGTCCTACATATTTAATGCGCTGCAGCTTCAGTGTTGTTTGGGCGTAAGCTAAAAGTCCGGGATAGCTCTCTATATTGCAATTTATATATCTAGAATCATAGGATCACAAATATTGACCTATCCTTGCCTTTAGTTTAGTGAGCTTAGTTGAGCCATAAGGTGACCTTGGTATCAACGAGTACGTTCTTATTCCATTGGTAAGGACTCAGACAGTGGACTACTAGTATATAAAGAGCCGTTAAGCAGTAAGTGGGTCAAGTCTCCATGAGCTAGGGTTTAGTAAGAGCACCATTATTAATCTCCTAAGATAGATTATAATCAACAAATGCTTGCTTTATGCAGATGCGTCTAATTGTGACAGAATTAGCATGTCTAGGTCTTAGGAAGAAGTACCGCCTAAGTCTAGGAATGATATGCCCTTCGAGATAAGACAATCATTGCACTAAATAAACAAACCTGCGTTTTATCGGATTATTCATGGTTGATACATTTTCCTTACATTAGTTCTTGATCGCTCCTCTATCATTTTTCTTGTGTGTGTTTATTGCTTAACTTGTCATCAAAACCCTAGGTTAGATACACAAAACCGTGCCAGTCTCTCATGCTGAAACTCCCCTTTTGCATTAGTTTTAGGTTTAACTTAGATAACTAAAATACTAATAGAATTAGGAATTAACGCTCTCACTCTTAGTGATCGACACCCTAATTACCAACAAAATACATTCGGACAGGGTGCATGCCGTTTGTGTGTTGTTTTTTGGTATAGTCAGGATTAAAATAAATAGTTAAAACTTGATACCATAAAATCACCTTCTTACAATGGACTCATCCAAGTTTTTAGCGCCGCATGACCAGGGAGTGAAGTTGTTTAAATCTTATTTATTTGTGTTTTAACTTTAGTATAGTTTTATTTTTAGATTAATTTGCAATAGTTTCTGTTGTGTCTGTGTGTTAATTTTCTGCATTGTATTTCTTGTGCATAATGTGTGTTTGTGTGTTTTCTGGGCATTGTTATAGTACTTTATTAAATTTCTAAGGCGATATACTCATATGCGTATTCAATTTACTGGATCGGGGTATAAATATTTCTAAAACAATACAACGTATTCGTCTCTTCTTCAATACGACGTATTAGTTTATGTATAAGTCGATTAAGCTATTTGTTTTTTAGGTTTTCTTTCCTAGCGAATTTATTACAGGTTAAAAATGGATGACCCAACATAATTATGGAAGAATACATTAGGCTTGACGAAGAAAAAGCTCATAGGCACGGTAAAGTGTTTAACAGGGAAACTGCTAAGTATGGTAGTTCTTGGTTGATGAAGAAGTTTAACGTCATCAGATCTGTTGATCTAATTCCCAAGCATTAGTCTTCGATGATGCAGTTTACTTTGAAGTAACCGAACTCCAGTGAACCCGGTAAGTTCCTCTTATCGACATTTAAAATTGACTTTAGAATGTCGCTTGACGAATCCGACGATGAAGATTACCCGGTGATTTATGACAAAAAATTATTTTCCTATAAAATAATTTCTATAAATGATTCAAAAACGGATTCGGAATATGATAATGATAAAGTTAATTTGCCTTTGTTACCGTGTCCTGAGCCTACGGTCAGTTGTTTAAATGATTGAGATTTCTTTAAAGATTTTGAGAACGAATTTCCAGCCATTGTTATCAATGATTCTCTAACGTCCAAATCAGATTTCTAAACTGAACCTGTTGTAATTCCGCAAGACATAGATGAATTTAATTTGAAAGATAAAACATCATTCTCCGAATGTGATAAAGAGGAATAAAATGTTTTACACTTTAATGATGTATTTCCTTTTAACGTAATTTATCCGATGATGATGATAAAATCGATATCAAACAGTCTTCAGGGGGTAATGTAATAAATACGGATGATGGTGTCTATGCACATGGGTCAAATAAGCTTTCGGAAACAAGTCACGAAACATCTAATAAATTTTTCAAAACTGAAAATTTTATCAAGGAATTAAATGTTAAAATTGTGACTTGTAATTATCTTCACAACGGAATGCTATTAAATCTTATTAAGAATTTATATGTGCCGTTTGGCATCCCGTTCGACCCCAAATTATTTTATAAGGATGGGATTAAATTGGGGGCAAGTATAACTTAAAGACTTTTCTGTAAAAAAAATGCTTGCCGGGAGACAACCCGGAATGTAATTTTCAATTCTTATCGAGTTTGTCTTCCCAGATTATCTATACGGCGTATCTAAACCCCATGGATATGACGTATTAACCTTCTGGACGTTATCCAGTCTTTATTTTTGGCACAGTCTATACGGCGTATTCGTTAAACGAATACAGCGTATTCGACACAGGTATCAATATGGCGTATCCTGGGGAATGGATACGGCGTATCGACTTCGTGTATAGTTTTAGGTATTTATTTCGAGTCTAATTAAAAGAATACACGGAGATATAATTGCATTTGTTTTTTGAGAATTTTATGTAGGACCTCGTGAAGGGAAATCGACGAATGTTGGTGGAGAATTTACGTGTTGGAGTTTTGAAAACTCAAGACGGTTATTCGACACAAATTCTTGCTCAATAAATCTACATGGAGAATCACTACCGAGCAAATATCAGGGGAGTTTCTCATTCTAATTCTTTTTAATTCCCGTTTTTAATGTTTTATTCATACAACGAGGACGTTGTATAATTCAAGTGGAGGGATGGGAATTAGAATGTATACTTGTCCTATTTTCACAATAAAATGCTTAAAATATGCTTAGATTTAAAAAAATTTCAAGCATACTTTTGTGAAATTACTTGTTACATAACCTTCACACAACAACCCTTATTAGATATTGTGAGGATTTAACCTATCCGTTTCCAAATGTTTACCCAAATTTCACAAAATATTAGTGTGCCGGTGATGCAGTAGACTTTAGAACTTTGCTTGGTATATCTATTCGAGATCATAGTGATGAGTACTATGGATTTAGATGGAGTAACTTGTTTAAATTGGTAAATTTTAGGATTACGCCCAAAAAGCCTATACATGTTGTTTATTAACTAACTACACTGGTTAGTTAAATCCCGTATAAACCCTTTGTTTACTCTCATCTTAAGAGTAAGATACTCCTATAAAAACTTATAGAGCCAATCCTTTAGGAATAACACCAACTATTTGTTTCGTTGCATATTTACACCTTAGCCTATCATGTTAGATTAAGTCCATTTATCAGTTGCTAGCTGCTTAAAGTGTAAAGTATGTATTTCCCGAGTCTTGTGTCAATTTTTCTATCTTTGGTACGGTTGAGAAGAAATTTGCACATTGCAAAATGGCGAATGTATAATAGTAGTCAAATCTTCTTGCTATATTTACTACCATCACAATTATTGGTACGTCCGAAGAATGAAGAATTATCGAAGGAATTATCCGGGGTTATTATGATCGTGAAGATGGTGAAATTACACCAAGTTTCGTAGTTAGTTTTAAAAAACAAAAATATTAGAAAAATCGCAACAAAAAAGAGGAGGAAAAGTTATGAGATAATCGTTTTGCAAAAGCTTAAACCGAAGGAATTATATGAAGGATCGATATTCGTTGATAAGTCTTATAAGTCAACGATGTAAAGTTTTGTATAAAGTGGTAGATATCGCCGCTTGTCTTGTAAAATTATGTAAAGTATGGGATGATTGGGAAGTTGACCGTTATGGGAACGCCAACTTAGGTTGTTGTTTTTGATCAATGATCAAGACGTGTGTAAATAGTTGTGTCTTTATCATGGTAACGGTCAGGAAAAAAGTTTCTAGCAACTTGTGCTTTATTTGTTTTGTAATTTTTATTTAACAATAATTTATTTTCCTTTCCTAATCATTAACTTTAGGTTTTACTCGAATGAGGATGTGATTGAACATGGGTGTCTATTTCCGTCGTTTATGGCCAGTGTATGCCATGATTAATTCCTTGTTGGTTTATTACTTTTGGGTTTGAAAGTTAGAAGATCGCATACACCTATTCATTCTTCTCCTAACCCTTGGTTAAACTCGATGAGGTATGATCGTAATTACATGGTCTCTATTCCGTCGTTTCGTTATGGCATGTTTGTCTGGTGCTTCAGTTGCACCACTTTCTTTTTTGTTGGTATGGTATTTTGGTTGAAAGGTTGTTGGAATCGATCATACCCTTAACCTTATGCAAAAAACCCATTTTACTTTATAAAATTGTTATCTTAGCTATTAGTGGTGGAGATGTGATATCCTTGCCAAGCTATGATAGATTACTCGTCACGACTGACTCCTGAGCATTGAGCAAATTTGTTACAGGTTACAACATAGATTAGTTGTTTGATTTGAGTGTTTTCATCGACCTATTGTGTGAGGTGTTTGGTTGACCCCCACCCCCCTCTGTACTTGTAATAGATCAAATAAAATGTTAACGGAGAAAAAATCCTTAAGGATATATTTTTATGAACTTCTAAAGGCTACTGAGGGACAAGTAGGATTCAAGTGAGGGGGATATTGATGACATCAAATAACGTCTATTTTATAGCATTTTTTATCCCATATAATTAACTCATTTTGTATAATTATTGCAAAGAATATTTAACATTAATCGTTTGTATTTGGAGTTGCAGTAATTTAATGGAGTACTTGGTGATGTGTAGCATAAGGCACGCATTCTAGTGCTTTTAACGTAGGTCATTTGAAGATGATTTTGTTCTGTCATCTAATACGCCGGTATCCATCAAGGAGGATATGGGCGTATTTGTGCTGCATTCCCTAATGTACACTATAAGGAAACAAGATCAATTAGCCGTATCAACAAAAAGCAAGACCATTACGACGTATTCAAGCTATGAAATAATAAAATATTTGGATAGATATCGAACGTTGGTCCTACTCCAAGAAAACCCCGATAAGCCGTATTGACCTCAGTCAATACGCCGTATCGACCATTATTTCCAGACCTTATAAATAGAAGAAAACTAAAATAACGGGTTTCTTAGATGTGCTAAAATTTCATTATTTTTGATACCATACCATAAAAGTTATTTTCAGAAGAGAAAAAAGAGCATGATGTAAGAGGTCTATGCAACGTAATTTATTCCGATAGGATTAACTTGTAATCTCCTATACTCTTGTAATCATTCAGTTTTTGGTATCATTCGTTAACTCGATTAGTTTACCTTGGCTAAATTATTACTCTTGTATTGATTATGACGTTTGAAGGCTAATACCTTCGGGTATTAGCCATTATTATGAAGATCTGAATGTTTGGTTTGTTTATCTCAATTGCTTAATTTATTGTTGATTGCTTGTTTATGTTTGTCAGTTTATACTTGTTTACGTGCTTTTATATGCGACCTATCATTAAACCGGATCTAGTGATACGGACCAAGTAATCTAGATGCCAGGATGGCTCTTCATATAGTGATTTATACATCTAGACCAATAGGATCACAAATAATAACCTATCTTTGCCCTTAGATTGTGAGCTTAGTTGGACCGACAGGTGACCCTTAGGATCAAAGAGTACGTTCTCAATTAATTGGTAAAGACTTGGTTAGTGGACTACTAGTATATGAATTACCTTTAAGCAGTAAGTGGGTAAAGTCTATATGAGCTAGGGTTTAACAAGATCATCATTGCTTTAATCCCTAAGATAGATTATAATCAGAAAATAAGGATGCTTTATGCGGATACATTTAATTGTGAGAGAATTCTTCGTATCTAGGTCTTAGGAAGAAGTACCGCCTAAGTCTTCAGAATGATATGCCGCCTCGAGATAAGTAATCATTCATTAAATAAAAAAACCAACGTTCTGATTAGATTAATAATGGTTATAACAGTTATTCTTATATTTGGTAGACCGCTCTATTATCTTCTGTCAATTTGCCCCCTAACCCAATTTCTTTCGTTGCATTTTGCATGTGTTTTAGTGTCTTTAGTTGATTTTTGATTTTAGTCCCACAAAAAAAACCCGTGCAGTCTCTCAGGCTGGAAAAAAACCCCCTTTATCGTTAAATTTGGATTAACATAGGTTAGCATAGTTTAACATAGAATAGAATTAACTTAGTCTAGATAACCAAAATATTAATAAATTAAAAGATTGTTTCTCGCTCTTAGTGATCGACACCCTACTTACCATGAAACTCCCATTTGACCGGGCATGCTGCCCGTTAAAGTGTTGTTTTTGGTAAAGTCGGCAAAATATAAATTTAAAACTTGAAACATAAATTACAACCACACAACGATACATCATTCCTCCAAATGCTAAAACACAAAAACAAACGATTAAGCACGTATTTTTGGCATATTTGCATGATTTAGGGGGTTAAATGACCACGAAAAAAGTATATTGTAAAATTAACACTTCATTAAATACCCTACGCTTGGGATTTGCTTGTCCTCAAGCATATATGCTCCACATGTGAACACATGGAATATCCGACACTTTAACACACATATAGAATCAAAATGAGATGCCCATACAACTCAAAATGATCTTAAACACATACTTAACTCACTTAGCACACATAAAAATCATACTATCAATTCCATTGTCACAAAAATGTGAACAAAATGATATTCCCATATTAACAATAAATTAAATCAAAATGAGACGATCACGCGCATAGATTGATAACCAAACTCACATAAGATCACATAAACACATAGTTATAACACATAATAATATACTTAGGTCAACACTATCGGTTTGACTAACCGGCTCAAGACACGTTTGTCACATGTTACACCTTTACACACCTTAGCCTACCCTGTTAGATTAAGTTTATTTTACAGTTGCTAGTTGCTTAAAGTGTAAAGTTTGTATTTCCCGAGTCTTGTGTCAAAATTTTCTATCTTTGGTACGGTTGGAAGATATTTGCACATCACAAATAGGAATGTATATTATAGTCAAAACTCATGTATTTTTACTACCATCGCAATTAATGGTACGTCCGAAGAATGAAGAATTATCGAATGAATTATCCGGAATTATTATGATCGTGAAGATGGTGAAACTACACCGAGTTTCATAGTATAGTGTTAGCAAAAAAAATCAAAAAAAATTAGAAAAATCGCAACAAAAAAAAGAAGGAAAGTTTGAAGATAATCGTTTTGCAACTACCGAAGAAATTACACAAAGGATCGATTATTCGTTGATACAAATTGACGATGTAAAGTATTGTATAAAGTGGAAGATATCGCCACTTTCCATGTAAAGTTTGTAAAGTATGGGATGAAAGGGAAGTTGACCGTTACGGGAATGCCAACTTAGGTTGTTGTTTTTTATCTATGATCAAGATGTTGTAAATAGTTATGTCTCTATCATGGTAATGGTCGGGAAAAAGTGCCTAGCAACTTGTATTTTAGACTTGATCTATTTGTTTTGTAATTTTATTTAACAATAATTTAATTCCCTTTCCTAATCATTAACCATGGGTTTTACGCGAATGAGGATGTGATCGAGCGTGCATGTCTATTCTGTCATTACGGTATGCATGTCTCAGCTGCCTTGTTAGTTTATTAATATTGGTGAAAGTTAGAAGATCTACACCCTATATTACTCTACTAGTCCTATTCTTTAGCTTATTTGAGGTGGGAGTGAGCAGTCAAATGTGTATATCCCATCGTTATGGGTGTGTATGTGTGGTCTTTATCGCCCTCTTGGAATATTGGTATCGATAGAGATTGGTTAGAATAATCAACCCTAAGCCTTATCATATAAACCTATATTTACCTTTATAAACTTCTTACTCCTTAGCTTTAGCAGTGGAGATGTGTATCCTTGCCAAGCTTATGATAGAATACTCATCACGGCCGAGCAATTGAGAGAATTAGTTGCATGTTACCACAATAGATTAGTTGAGTGATTTGAGTGTTTTCATCTTCCTATTTCGTGAGGTGTTTGGTTGTGTACTTGTAATAGATCAAATAAATGCTTAACGGAAAATATCCTTAGGGATACATTTTTATTAAACTTCTAAAGGCTACTTGAGGACAAGTAGGATTCAAGTGGAGGGATATTTGATGACATCAAATAACTTCACTTTTATAGCATCATTTATCCTATGTATATTACCCATTTTGTATGATTATTGCAAAGAATTGTTACTTAATCGTTTGTATTTGAGAATTGCAGTAATTATGGAGTACTTGGTAAAGTTATTCTAAAAGGCATGCATTTTGGAGCATAAACAAAGAAGTTCAAGAAAGTCTACTGATCTGACAGCAAATACGCTGTATTATTCTAGACCTATACGACGCATCCAAGACTTTGACGAATTAAAAGACCATTGCCTGACTTTGAAGAATACGCCGTATCAACATCAAGGATACGTCGTATATAATACTTTGGGCAACGAAGAAGAACCAACTGATTTTACCTTAATACGCCGTATCCAGCAAAATGATACGGCGTATCTGTGCCTACACTTCACTAAAGACCACGAAGGAACAAGATTCAATACGCCATATCCAGAGAATTCAATACATCGTATTCAAGATATAGAAGGTGAATATTCTAGAAGATATCAAACGTGGTCCTTACTCTAAGAAATCCCAATACGCCGTATCCCATATCGCCCGATACGGCGTATCGACTTGTTTCTAGACACTATAAATAGACGACCCAAAACTCAGTTTTAGAAATGCAAGTGAATCCCTAAACCACCAAGTCGACCAAGAGATGAATAAAGGAGCCTAGAAGGTCAGAAAAGAGCCTCAAGATCATAGGAAAACTATTTTAATCTTCGCGAAACCGAATACCCGTTTGATTAAGGTTTCTTTATTTTAATCGTTCATATATAAAACCATGTGTATTTTTACAATGACTATCGGCTGATACCTTTAGGTATCAGCTATGTTTAAGAAGATCTAATGTTTGATTTGTCTATCTTGATTTCTTAATTCATCATTGTTTGTTGATTATGTTTATCAATTTATACTCGTTTATGTGTTGTAATATGCGTTCAATCCGTATGTAAGGATATCGCTTGTAGCTTAACTAGATATCAGATAGTTCTCATAAGTATGCGTCCTATCATTCAACTGGGTCTAGTCCTACATATTTAATGCGCTGCAGCTTCGGTGTTGTTTGGGCGTAAGCTAAAAGTCTGGGATAGCTCTCTATATTGTAATTTATATATCTAGAATCATAGGATCACAAATATTGACCTATCCTTGCCTTTAGTTTAGTGAACTTAGTTATGCCATAAGGTGACCTTGGTATCAACGAGTACGTTCTTATTCCATTGGTAAGGACTCGAACAGTGGACTACTAGTATATAAAGAGCCGTTAAGCAATTAGTGGGTAAAGTCTCCATGAGCTAAAGTTTAGTAAGAGCACCATTATTAATCTCCTAAGATAGATTTTAATCAACAAATGCTTGATTTATGCAGATACGTCTAATTGTGATAGAATTAGCGTGTCTATGTCTTAGGAAGAAGTACCGCCTAAGTCTAGGAATGATATGCCCTTCAAGATAAGACAATCATTGCACTAAATAAACAAACCTGTGTTTTATCAGATTATTCATGGTTGATACGTTTTCCTTACATTAGTTCTTGACCGCTTCTCTATCGTTTGTTCATCTTCTTGTGTGTGTTTATTGTTTTACTTGTCATCAATACCTTAGGTTAGATAACTAAACCTCGTGCCAATCTCTCAGGCTGAAAACCCCCCTTTGCCCTTAGTTTAGGTTTAACTTAGAATAGATTAATTTAGTACTAACTTAGATAACTAAAATACTGATAGAATTAGAAATTAACGCTCTTGCTCTTAGTGATCGACACCCTACTTACCAACAAAGCTACATCTGATCGGGTACACTGCCCGTTAAAGTGTTGTTTTTAGGTATAGTCGGCATAAAATAAATAGTAAAACTTGATACATAAAATACCTACTCACAACGACACATCATACCACTAAAGGCATTTCTGTGCAAATCATCAAGGAATTTTCCTTTTAGCTCATAGGCATTCTTTCCATTAATCGTAATGCTTGTAATCCCTGAATAGTAATTTGCCTGGTCATTAGTCATGATTTTTCTCGGTGTTGATTTTGCTTCTTTGTCTGCCATCTCTTCTTCAATCAACTAGCTCTGATATGTAGTACATGTCACAAAGGTAAAAATATCAGCAAGATTTGTTTTGAAAAAAAAAATTAAGCACGAAATCAAACACGAAAATTCAGCTTCTGTTTCAGATGATCGATACGCCGTATTCAATTGAAGTGAATACGCTGTATTAATCAGTTGAGAGAATACGCTGTATTGGACAGAAAGTTTGATACGCTGCATCCAATGGAAGTGGATACGCTGTATCGATTTATCGACCAGAATAATGTATTCGAAAAACAATTAAACACGCAAACAATTAAACACATAAATATTCAAGCAAATATACAGAATATACAGAATTATACACTAATCTAAATTATACTAATCCTAAGGGTTAGATCTAATCTAATGTTAAAAACCAAAATATCAAATAAAAATCAAGATTAATTTTCACTCCCCGACAACGGCGCCAAAAACTTGATGTGTCATTGTGTGGTTGTAAATTATGATTCAAGTTTTAAATTTATATTTTGCCGACTTAACCAAAAACAACACTTTAATGGGCAGTGAACCCGGTCGATGGGAGTTTCGTGGTAAGTAGGGTGTCGATCACTAAGAGTGAGAAACACTTTCAATTTATTAACACTTTGGTTTTCTAATCTAAGTTAGTCTAAACCTATGCTAAACCTATGTTAATCCTATATTTAATGGATAAGGGGGGTTTTCAGCCTGAGAGACTAGCACGGGTTTAGTGGTGACTAAAACCAATTCAAGACACTAAAACGCATGCAAGCAAATTAACAGAAGATAAAAGAGCGGTCTAGCCAAATATAAGAAAACTGTATTAACCATTATTAATCCAATCAGAACGTTGGTTTGTTTATTTAGTGCAATGATTTCTTATCTCAAGGCGGCATATCATTCTTAAGACTTAGGCGGTACTTCTTCCTAAGACCTAGACACGTAGAATTCTGTCACAATTAAATGTATCCGCATAAAGCATCCTTATTTGCTAATTATAATCTATCTTAAGGATTAAAGCAATGGTGATCTTGTTAAACCCTAGCTCATAGAGATTTTACCCACTTACTGCTTAATGGCAATTCATACACTAGTAGTCCACTAACCAAGTCTTTACCAATTAATCGAGAACGTACTCGTTGATACCAAGGTCACCTTATGGCTCAACTAAGCTCACAATCTAAGGGCAAAGATAGGTCGTTATTTGTGAGCCTATTATGCTAGATGTATAAATTACTATATGGAGAGCTATCCCGGCATCTAGATTACTTGGTCTGTATCACTAGATCCAGTTGAATGATAGGTGGCATACAAAAGCACGTAAACAAGTATAAATTGATAAACATAAACAAGCAATCAACGATAAATTAAGAAATCAAGATAAACAAACCAAACATTAAGATCTTCATAATAATGGCTAATACCCGAAAGTATTAGCCTTCAAACATCATAATTAATACAAAAGTAATGATTTAGCCAAGGTAAACTAACCGAGTTAACGAATGATACCAAAAACTGAACGATTACAAGAGTACAAAAAATTAAACGTTGTCTCCTATGGAATTGATTACATTACTCGACCTCTTCTGCTCTTTTTCTCCTCTAAAAATTGACTTTTGTGGTTTAGGTATCGAGAATATGATTTAGCACACTTAAAACTCGTTTTTGAGTTTTCTATTTATAGGGTCTGGAATATGGTCGATACGGCGTATCTAAAGTCTTGGATACGGCGTATTGGGAATTTCTTGGAGTAGGGACCACGTTTGATATCTTCCAGAATATTTTATTTCCATATAGCTTGAATACGGCGTATTGCCTTCTTCTGGATATGGCATATTGGATCTTGTTTCCTTCGTGGTCTTTGGTGAGCGCAGGCACAGATACGCCGTATCTTCCTTGTTGGATACGACGTATTCATTGTCAAAACAGTAATCTTCATTTAAGCTCCAGAATGCGTACCATTTAGTTAACTTTCACCAAGTACTCCATAATTACTGATATTCTCAAATACAAACGATTAAGTAACAATTCTTTGCAATACTTATCAAAATAGGTTAGTTCCATGGGATAAATGATGCTATAAAATAGACGTTATTTGATGTCATCATGAGTGTTGTTTAGATTTTAGTTTATTGTTTTTAGATTTCTTGAGGATAGGTTCTTGGGCAGTCTTGTAAAGTTGTTGGTGAAGTTTGTTTGTTGTTATCTGCTATTTGAGGTGCTGAGGGTTTCTGGTAGTTGTTTATGTTTCTCTGTTAGCCTGTTTGTTTTTCTGTTTAGCTGGTTTCTTTCTTGGGTTCTTGGTTGTTATTTGTTCTTTCCCTGTTATTATTGTTCTATTTATTTGTTTTATGTTTCTTGTTTGCTATATGTTTCTATGGCTATTTTGATTCATTCCTTGGATCATAGTAATCCTCTGCATCTTCATGCTAACGATTCTAATGGTACTCCTTTAATTGGTATAAAATTAACTGGTGTTGAGATTTATAAAATATGAGCAAGTGCTATGAAACTTGCTATTCAAACGATATAGGATTTATAACTGGTACTTGTGTTAGAACTGATTATGCTGCTAGCAATTTGTTAGTTGAACAATGAGATATATGTAATGTTGTTTTCCTTTCTTAGATTTTGGGTTCTTTGTCTCAAGATGTTTATCTTGGTCATGTTTTTTTTGATAATGCTTCTATTGTGTGGAATGAGTTAAAAGAAACATATGATAGGGTTGATGGTTCTATTGCGTTTAATTTGCTGCAAAAGATTAATAGTTTTAAACAAGGTGGCTTGCATGTTTGTGAGTATTATCATAAATTGAATTCTTTGTGGAGGGAGTTTGATTTCTTAACCAAATTCCCATATTGTGCTTTTGAAGCCATGGCTGAATAGTTAGATCATAATAAACTGTTAAAGTTCATGCAATTCTTTATAGGCCTTGATGACATTTATCACCTCATAAGGAGTAGTCTCTTGACTAAGGAAATTCTTCCTGAGGTCAAGGATGCTTTTGTCATGGTTGCTAGAGAGGAGTCCCATAGAGGATTCCTACTTCTGTCAAAAATGATAAGCCTCGGGATTTTGCTTTTGTTTCCATGACCAATGATAACAGAAGGAATACTAATGGTAATTGGAATAGTAGCATTGTAAATAATGGAAATAAAGGAAACTATAATAGTATGTTGTGTAAGAATTGTGGTTTAAAGGATCATACTATCGACATGTGTTTTGAAATTATTAGCCATCTACCTAGTTTTAAGAGAAATCCAAATTTAAAATCCTCTAACAGTTTTAATAATAATATAAATAACAATGCTGATGTTAGGGGTTCTTTTGTGGGTAATAATGAGATCAACACATCTACTGGTACTCTGTCTTTTACTAATGATCAGGTTTTGAAATTGATGAGTCTTCTTAATGATAAGTCTAGATCTACTGCTCATGCCAATACGACAGGTAGTGGTTCTTATTCTTTCTTCAATTACAATGTGTTCTTTAATAAGAATTTCTATAGGTTTTTTGTGCTAATATAAAATTGAATGGAGTCAATGATCACTTTAGGTGGATAATTGACTCTAGCCTAATCAACACATGACTAATACCACTAAAAACATGATTGATCTCGTTTATAATTTTGATTTAAAATTGACTGTTGGACATTCCAATAAGACTTTGGCTAAAATTACTCATGTTGGTAATCTAGAATTGAATAATGATATTGTTCTATTTGATGTCTTGGTAGTTCTTGAGTACTGTGTTGATTTGTTATCTGTGCATAAGCTAATTAAAGATAGCAAGTTCGATGTTGATTTTGATGAAACTAAGTGTTATATTCAAGATTTGAAAAAGGAAAGAGTTATAGGGACTGGTATTTAGCTTGTTGGTCTGTATATGTTTGATATTGACTAGGATAAGTCTGATGTTAGTAACAAAGTAAGTTTTTTGTCTGCCATGTGTCTAAGGAAGTTTAGCATAATATGATTGGTCACCTTGCTAATCAGGTCTTAAAATTGTTAAAGTTTTCTTTAAATTTGTCTAACATTGATCACAACAGTCCTTGTAAAGTCTATCATAAAGCTAAACAAACCAGAGATTCTTTTCCTCTAAGTGATCATAAATCCACTTGTTATGGTGAATTAGTTCACCTTGATGTTTGGGGACATTACAAAGTGGTTAGCATGAAGGGTTTTACATATCTTCTAAATGTTGTGGATAATTTTAGCAGATATGTTTGGGAGTATTTGCTTAAGACTAAAGATGAGGTTTATAAAATGTTTGTCAGTTTTATAAATTGGTCTTAACGCAGTTTGATAAAATGGTTAAAGTTGTGAGGTCTGATAATGGAACATAGTTTGTGAATTATAAAATGAGTGAGTTTTTTTAACATCACGAGTATTTTACATAAAGTATCTTGTACTTATACACCTCATCAGAATGGGATTGCTAAAGGGAAACATAAAAACCTGCTTAATGTAGCCAGGAGTCTTATGTTTTAGGGTGGAATTCCTCTTGTTTTCTTGGTCTGAATGTATCTTAACTGCTACTTACTTGATTAACAGGCTTCATTCATCTGTTTTAAATGGCAAATATCCTTTTTCTTTGCTATATGGTAGGGAACCCAATCTTTCCATTTAAAAAGTTTTGGGTATTTATGTTTTGCTGTTGTAGCCAAGGGTTCTTATAAGTTTTCTCAAAGGTCTGAAAAGTGTGTCTTAATTGGTTATGCTAGTGGTAAGAAAGCATATAAGCTTTTCATTCTTGAGAATACAAGTGTTTTGTATTCTAGAGATGTAAAATTTTATGAAACTATTTTTCTTTATAAATTGAGTAACAATGAACCTGTTAATGATTCTACTTTAACTTCTTTGAGATCACTTGATCTGAGCTTGTAAAAAACTCTAATTAAGTCCAATTAAGATAGAGGGAGTACACCTAAATAGATATGAGCAGTGTGCCTTCAACCAATCCTGTACAGACCAGTCTGGATATGATGAGTTACACTTTGCAACTCCTTTTGGTGAACGAAATACTCCTTAGGGCATTGTTGGATCTGATATATAGGTTCATGTTTTTTGAAATTATAACACCCCAAAATCACAACGCAGCGGAATACCACTTTGGGGTGCTACTTCATAGTCCAACCGCACAAGTCATAGAAAATGACTCTTATTAAGACGTTTTAAAATACATTTAAAAATGTTGTTTCGCATTCGATTTAATTTATCAAAGTTGCACAGGTCCCCAAAACAATTTAAAACAAAATTCATTAAGTCGTAACATGACTCGATCCTAAA
>BQNB010142977.1:0-11646 GCA_026074375.1 Tanacetum coccineum | reverse complement strand
AGAAGATGGAAACCTAAGGGACTGAATCTGCCAACTTTCTAACTTAGGAGTATATAAGTGGCGGCGAGTTGCTATTTGGTTAAACTTTTCGAAAACCAGTCAAAGATAAATCACACACACACACTCTCGCAACTCGCCGTCAAGAACAAAGCATCAAATCGCCGATTTCGAGTGTTTCTTGCAAAGGTAATCATAGAACCTTTATCTATATCATTTATTCTGAGTATATATCAAAGGAATCGAATGAAAACACAGTAAAAAGTGTATAAAAATTCGATCTAGGGTCGTTTTACGTAAGAATACCAATGTAGTGTTGTAAGGTGTGCTTTAGATGCTGGAAATTGTTCATAAGGTATATATGAATAAGTTTTGATGTGTGGATTTATATCCCAAACATTAATGAATGATTTGCCTTTGTTTCTTAATGGCGGGTTGCCTTTTAGAAAGAAAAAGTCGGGAGTAATGAGTGTCTTATGCGTAGGATAGCCTAGGAATGCCTTAGGATGTAATTAGGTTAGACAAAGGAGGTGCGTGGTTTGAATTCTAAGAATGCAGTCCGAGTGATGAGTTGCTTATGTTTCTAGGTGGCGAGTTGATTATTTTATTATTCTTTAATAACTTACTCAACCCGCTGGTTCATACGGCGGGTTGCCTAACAGCGGGTTGCCTAACAGCGGGTTGACTAACAGCGGGTTGACTAACAGCGAGTTGCCTTATGGCGGGTTGTCTAACAGCGGGTTGTCTAAACAGCGAGTTGCCATAATTTTTCTTTTATTTTATTCCAACAGGTAAACCGCCGTCTCTCGGCGGTTTGGTCGAATTTTTATATTCATCCCGCCCCTTTTTTCAAATGTAATTCATGGCGGTTTAGTGCCTTCCTCGCGGCGGTTTGCTCAATTCTCATATCGGCGAGTTGGCATTCTGCCTGGCGGCGGTTTGGGCTAAGTTTCATATTTTGGCCCATTAAGCCCAATAATCTATCAAGGCCCCTTCGAATGACCCAGTTGCTTGTCTAAACTCCCATCCGGGCTTAGTTAACAAGTAATTGATCCTGTTGGATAATTCTGCATCCTGTGCGATCATGTGTAGATTTTCATCAAACGAGTTACAACTGTTGTTAATCAATCGTGCAGTTACATGATTTTTATCAATGCTAACGTTCTCTCTAACATCGTTTCTCGGCAATGTTTGTCTTCTTTGTTAAATGCTCTTTTGCAGAAAACGATGGCAGAACAAAATGTTCCCACTCAACCTCCTACAAGAACAGATGAGCAGATTGTACCTCGCTCTCAGTGGTTAACAATCGGGAAAAGCAACCTTCTTTTCAATGCACAAAAGATTCAAAAGAACCCCATCTTTCAGATATCAGTGGACATCCTGAGTAATACCAACTTCTTCCAAGCATTCACTGCCTCAGCAAATGTTCCTGCTATCTACCTGCAACAGTTCTGGAACACAATCGTTCATATAACGAGAAGACTGGGGTTTATAGTTGTCAAGTTGATGAACAATGGTTCGATCTAAGTGCTGATCTTCTCAGAAAGGCATTAGCGATTACTCCTGTCAACCCAACTCACCCATTTGAGTTACCTCCGTCTGGTGACACGGTGATTGATTTTGTTAATGAGCTGGGATATCCTGAACCTGTAGAAATTGTCTCCAGTATACGGGTGAATTATGTGTATCAACCTTGGAGGGCAATTCTATCCTTGCTCAACCAGTGCCTGACAGGAAAGACTTCTGGCAGTGACAAACCCAGACACCCAGTTCTGCAAATGCTATGGGGAATCGTCACTCAAACTAATGTTGATCATGCAGAGCTGTTATGGGAAGAGTTTACTCAAGGGATCCAGACATTTTTCTCACACAAGGCAAGCCACAAAGCCAGTCTGCAGAACCCAAAGAAGAAAGTGACTCCTCTCCTCATCCCTTATGGACGGTTTTCCAAGGTGATAATCTACTACTTGGCAAGCAATAACAACATCCATCGACGTCCTGATTCGGCTGTTCATCACACTGGAGATGATTATATCTTAGGAAATCTCAAGTTTGTCCCTAAAGGTGAGTCAGTTGAAGTGTTTGGAATGGCAATTCCTGATCCCCTGATTACTGAAGCCATTCAACAATCCTCTTATTATCCCAAGTATCTGAAAATGGTTGCTGAGAATACAAAGAAAACCCCTCAAGAAAGTGCAAGCGTGCAACCTGCAGCAAAGCGTGCTACACCCAAAAAGCCCACAACCACCACACCAGTCAAACAAACCAAGACAGCTCCTCCTCCGACAAAGAAATCTTCCAAGCGTAAGCTTCCACAGAAAGTTAGAAAGGGAAAGCCCTTTTTCTGACTTGTTGACGAAGATGATGAAGCTCAACAAGAATCCATTCCTCATGAAGAAGGTAATGATCCTGATCTCGAACTAGCTAAGAAGTTGAGTTGAAACCCATCTAGAAAAAGGAGAAGGAGAAGTGATGATGTGACCTGGAACAGAGCCATTAGCTAGGCTTAGATCCGGCCTTTCTGCCACAAGGTCGGGCACCTGTTGGAGGAGTAACGATCAGGGATCCAGTGTCAGAAGCAACTCCCAAACTGCATGAAGTAGTGGGAAAGGGAAAGGCCGTTGTAACTGAAGAACAAGTAGCTCATTCCCTGATCGATCTATCAAAGAAGAAAAGAACTACTGATCAGTTTATCCTGGTTAGGCGTGATCAAACTCCTCCTGATTCGACAACTGGACCCTCTTCTCAACCTGAAGATGACACATCAGAGAAAGTGATCCATGAATCTTCATCAACATCTGATTCAGAACGAACAGAAAGTGAAACAGAAACCGCTGCTCCTAAAGGTGACAAAGATCAAGGTGAAATAGACTCGTCTACCGTAACATCAGGAGTAAGCATTCCATATATCAGACCCTGATAAAAGCACATGCGCTCTGGCTGGACCAGACCCTAGCCCTAAAGAAGACCAGACTAGATCAGAACTCTGGAAAATTACATGTGTCCTTGCGGACCAAACCCGAGCACATGGATGATGAGATTCCTCGCCTAAGCCTACCCAAAGGTTCATGAAAACCTTTACTCTCAATAGCCCGACGAACGTGCCATCGATGATAAAACCAGAAAGTCATTCTGGTTCTATGTCTCCGAGAAAAATTTCTCGATACACATTTAACCTTTGGGATCCAAATTTCTTCGTAATGACAACCCAACGAAAATGATCAGGAGAAACTAAAGTTAGAGAGGTGATCTGATTCCACCATTCCCTTATTCAAGTCATCAAAAGTAACTTTCAACTCCTCCATGATTATTCCCTCATAGAGGTCTCATCTTCTAAGCCGTCAATTGCTGGTCACTCCTCCACCAAAACAACACGGACTACCACAATCAACCACAACTCTCTCCCTGAAATCACTTCATTTCATTGCCCTTCAGTTACGCGTGGCAAGATTTGGAGCAAGAGATTCTAAAGTGAAGAAGACTGATCACTCGTGCTGATGTTTGGCTTCAATAAGATCCCAAGTTCCAACGGCGTGATAATTATCTAGGAACGAAACTTGATGATCGCTCCATAAGGTTCTGTGAACGACCACTGCAGATTAAATCGAGAAAATACTCTGTGTGCCTCGGCCCGAGTCCTGTCAAGAAATCAAAGAATCGGAAAAGAGTCCGAAGGAAGATTATCAAGCCCAAAAAGGAACAAGATGAGAGAAACAAGATTCAAACTTTACTCCATCAGGTCAACTGATAAAGTTGTCTTGAAGAATTTGATCTAAACAAGGTGCTCTCTTTAGTCACCTGAATAAGAAGAAGACCTGCCAACAAGAAAACACGACCAACTACCGTCTATACCATGCTCTTAAGGAAGCTTTGATTAGCGGGATGAAGACGCCATGGATAAGGAAGTTGCATACAAGTATGAAAGACCACAAGAGAAGCCATTGATAGTGAAGATGGATGAGAACATGATGATGATGACGGGCCCTTCCAGCTGGATCAACCTGGGGTAGGTCATACAAAGAAAAAAGATCTGATTCCCTGCCGCATCTGGGTCACTAAACCTCCCTCCGAAAGATGATGACCAAAGTTCAAAGAAGCCAAGGGAGTCTGATGCATCTGCTTCCAAACAACATCCAGCTCTTACCTCAACTGTATGGCAGATCTCTGACACAAGAGATGCTGGTGCTGACTCTTCGATGCACAGATCTGATCTCGAATCAGAACATTCTGAACAATCTTCAGATGACATTTTAATGCAGGATGAAGGGAATGACTCGGATATGGGGACACGGACAACGCTCACGATCCCCAAATGTCGACCACTACTGGTTTAAGCCAATTCCAGAAAGGAGAGACCTGCTACACCTGAACCAGAATGGATCATTCTCCCAAATGATTTCCCAGAACCAGAACATAACTGGGGAAATACATACGCCACAACGTACAAAGTTCCTGAGGAAAACAAGCTTCAAAGGAAGACGTATGATATTGGCTCATTCATTAAATGGTTCTGCAGACGAACAGGAAAGAAGAAGCCTCAGCCAAAGCTGAATTAGAAGGTCCAGCTTTCAACCTTGTAAAGCCTTTCATAAGAACAGTCTTTCTTCAATATCAATATGGATGAATGCCATAAGCTGTGACAAAATAAGTTAGATGTTGAGTAATCCTGAGGGTCATCAAATTTGAAAATATATATGAACCACTGCCCTTAGGCAACCACAGGTCAATTAACTACGATTCAACCACAATCTCTTCAGACAAGGATCTGGATGATCTATCTGACAGGTGACAAAGAGCGAAGAATTACCTTATCCATATCCAAGCTCAAAGCCGCTCGTTACCTAGACTTCGGCCTTGAAGAATTAGTTCCATCATTGTGGGTTGAGAGTGAACGCGAATATGACATCAGTGCGGTCTATGGCATCACTCACTGGTGGTTTAGGAGAAAGGAATTCTACATCAATAAACACAGTGAGCCCTCTGATCGTGAAGCAGTCAGATCGCATAATGCCGAATTCTAAAGTGTGATCATTCAAGTATTCAATAAGTACGGATACAACTACCTAAGAGAGATAATTCTACGCCGTGCTGATTACCAAGAGTACAAGATCTCAGAAAAGGATTTCAAAAATCTTCATCCAAATGATTTTGAAGATCTGTTCCTACTCAATATTCAAGAAAAGCTCAACCATCTGCCCAAGACAGACAAGACTAGTCTTCACACAGCCGTCAACATGTGGATAAGAAACCTGGTGATCAGGAATCGTGTGGGAGACTTACAGCTCGGGATTGAAAGTTATCAAACAAAGATCAACCTTGAACGTCCAAATTGGGATGCAGCCGACTATTACTTCAAAGAAGATTACACGATTGTTCCTAAGCCAAGAGCCGTTGTCTACAGAGACAGAAATGATCAAAGAAAGTTGATGAGGCTGAATGAGCTACACAAGTTTAGTGATGGGACGTTGACAAGAGTGTTGGAAAAACTGGACCACATGGTTAAAGACTTTCATCTGTTCGAGTACAATAAGGGCATGGAGACTAGGAAGTGGTCAGAGGATGACAAGAGAAGAAGCAAAGACTTCATCACTGCAATCGAGAAAAGACTACAGATCAGAAGGATCTATCGAAGTCTAGAAAGCTTTGTTGGAGGACGAATAAGAGATATTGACTACAGGCTGATCAACAGAACTACGTGACGACATCCTCGTTACAATAAAAAAGGTCAATTTTGTCTCTTATTATGAAAAATATATCATGTACATTAGTAAGTAGTTAATCTTTTGATGACTAAGTATAGGAGTAATTGATATCCCTCAACGATTGAGGGGGAGCAGTTATATGTTTCATACACGACTTGCGAATTAAGGACACACTTTTCTCCCAAATTTTATAACATATTTAAATCAATTGATATTCCCAAAATTCAAAGGGGTGTTAAAATTTTTGATAAGGGAGAAACTTGATTAAAAATGTATATAATAAAGACCAGTGATTATTAGGACTCATATACTCAGCCCAAACGTGCTAACAAGTTTCAAATACCAACGCCCATTTATGAGGGGGAGCGTTCTGAAAAATGTCAATACAATCGAGGTACAAAACACGTTGATATGTTATATCATAAGTCCTTAATTGGATTTTTCAATTGGAGTTTTTAATGGAAAGGAGAACTGTACCAAAGGACCGACCATGCATTTTACTTAATTGGAGTTATAAGGTTGATAAGGTTAGGTACTATTCCCAATGATCCAGCCAAAACCGGAGGGATCTACCCAGGGACAATCTACTAGTTAGTGTAGAAGTCCTTAGCTATGACATAAAAAAGGAGTAGAAAGCGAGAATAAGGGAAAAAGTCGACTGAGATGGAGCTAGTACGGGAAAAACCCAACATGGTGTCCTAGTCATGCAATCTCGGTATGCACTGAAAGGGGTTGAAGAAATAAAAGCATTATAAAGATAAAGGGTAAATAAGGAAAGAAGCCCTCCATTCACTTAGGCAGAAACCGGGTCAATACATATGCTGCCAGAATCACTAAGATGATTGCTGACATTGAAGATCGACATCATGGACCCAGTGATGCAATGCACAACCCTCCCTAGCCACTCAGAATCTCTCAAAAGATTTCTGTTTCAATTCTCACGGAGACTAAACACGTTATCTATTGACTTTCTCACTCCGAGTTAGTTGATATTGAACAGGTGGCAGTCAGCTCCAGCCTCCGATTACTAGAACCAAAATGCACTATTGAGTCTAGAGCCAAGAGATCGTCAATTAATCTCGTTAGGACACGTATCCAATACTCTTGTCTTTCACACACTGTGAAAACAAGTCCATCCTAAGAGTCCTACGCATTATCCTTGTGATATTGCCAGAACATCCGAGTGAAACGATGGTTTTTCACAATGAAGATGGAAATCCTGCTAGAGCCAACATCAAACAAGCTCTAGGTAGGTGACTTGTGCGATTCTACAAGAATCAAACTTGTGTCAACTGGAAAGAAACGATGGTGCGATTCTGTGTGAATCAAACTTGTTCCAGTAGAAGAATTGACGGTTATTGATCATTTGACAAACAATCAAAACTCTCGAAGTGTTACAAAATTCTTTCATAAGAAACACTTAGTCTGTCTTTTCAAATCAATTTTCTCTTTATTACTAACTGTTTCATTACAGGATATCTTAAAGATGGAGATGGAGATGGAAATTCCCAGTTCCTGAGATGTCAAGTAAATAACCGAATGCCAAGACACGACCTACACTTGTTATGATGTTATGAAAGACCTCATAAAGGTGTCAAAGCTTCCGCAAACTCTGATGTCATGTATTTCTTCACAAGTGCACAAGATGGCGATCCATCACAAGATGATGTAAGATTATGTTTGGGCGATGATCTCAAGAAAGCTCAAGATCACAGTCAAAGACAAGCGTAAGATGAATCAAAAGATTACTATCCCAAATGTACAAGATATCAAATGTCTACGAGCTAAAGACTGAAGTGATTAAAGTTTGGTATTTTTAGGGGTGACCTCCCTTAGGGGGAGATTGTTAGATATTAGAAAAAGACTCGGTCACCCCGTGTATTTTACTGTTTATTATAGCTCGTAGCTGAATAGTTAATAGTACGTTTTTTGGTTTTAAGTCGGGTACGAATACCCGGTATATTGTAAGTACTATATATAGCCTCTTCCAACTTTGGAAGAGGTAAGCTAGTTATTATTTCATTTACAAAGAAACACATTTTCTCTCTCTAGAATATTCTCTCTAGTGTTTCTCTCTCTAGAAACTAGCCAAATCCAAGAATCGACCCCGTGTTATGATAAAGGATATACCACAAAGTTTATGCTGCTGATTACAACTGCTTGAAGACTTACTACTGTCAAGAGGATAAAGACGGTTTAAAGAGATAAAGATTGTTTGGAGAACAAGAAAGACTGGTAAAGATAAGTCTGAAGATATTTTTGTACAAGATAAGTATAATTATTTTTTAAGAGATTACGTTTATGTTTAGAAAATATTATGATATCTAAGGAATGTATTGTAAGCCGACTAGGACTCCGTAGTCTATAAAAAGAGGCTCTAGGGCATTAGTTGAGATATAAGTTTTATGAGTTTATAAGTTTTCATAGTTTTCAAGTCAATTTAAAAAAGCTTCAAGGTTGTAAACCCTAGTACTGGTGAAGAGTACTCGTATTATTGATTTAATAATATTGGAGCGTTTGGTTATATCTTTTGTTCATATCACGATAACTGTTCTATTCATTAAACCTTCTAGGTATGAAGGTGTAGATTTCCATACACTTTAGAAACATACAAAGTTCTACAACAAGTTATTTTGGATTTATCCAAGGTAATTTAACCTTAGACAATCTAAGAAATCGATCAAGGATTGGGATCAACACTTTTAAGCCCGAGCAAAACAATCTTGGCAACACCTATAATCCATCATGGAGAAGTCACCTAAACCTTAGGTGGAGACAACCCCAAAATTCTCAAAATAATTTTTCAAACTTACCTAACCGATTCTAACCCAACAGTTTAATACCAAACCATTCCTTCAACAACCGTCCTTAAAGCTTTAACAATCAATCAAATCTAGAAGGATTGGTATACAATTTCATGGCATCTTAAGACGCTAGATTGTCCAAGTTTGAAGCCGATTTCAAACAACAACAAAGTAAGATGACTAACAAAATCGACACTGTGTTAAAGGTTATCACCGATCAAATAGCGGGCACATTACCTAGCAACATGGTTAAGAACCTAAAACTGAATACCTCCCCAGTGTTGTCTACTTGTTCTTACCCAACTGAAGATCTGCAATGCTCAACCATTGTCCATGGTTTGATCAATGCCATCATAATATATCCCAAGCAGCCAACCGAACCTCAAAATGACGAATTAGAAGAAGAAGAGCGAGGAAAAGAGGGGAACCCCAAAGACACCAACACCATGGCACACAACAAAGAACAAAGAGATACACCACAACTGGAGCTGAAAGACACAATTGCTGTTAATAATTTAGGGCCTGATAGTATAGACGAAGGAATAAAATGGTTAGATATTGAAGAGACTCTAGATTTAATTGACACAAGTGAAGAATCAGTTTATGAATCACTGATTCAGGAAATGCCTAAATGCTCGCTCAATTATGACTTTAGGATAAAAAAGGGTGACCCACGAAACCTTAAGATTCCTTGCATGATTGGACATAGATTTACGGCTAACGCATACATTGATATTGACCTACCCATGAACATCATGTCCCTGGCCTATTATAACTCTATTAGAAAGAATGGATATGAGTATATGGGAAGAAATTTCATAGGATTAGGAAGGGATATGCTGTATTTGTAGGAAATATGAGTTACGTCATGGATTTCACCATCCTGGAAAGTATTGAGACTAATATTGATCCTAGCTTGTCAAACGTAGTATTTGGACGGCCCTTTGTTGAGATCGCTTGCCTAGCCATAAATAGGAAATACGGATTAATGACTTTCACGGATGGGATTAAAGAGATTACCTTTAAAACACCATATAAGGACCCACAGAGGAGCGAATTTTCCAGCGAGGGTCATGACTTATTATCATCTAGGGTAATACTCAGTGAGGACGACTATGATAGAGGATGTAGGAAGCCATCCGACTTAGAAGACGGGTTTTATAAAGACACCATTAAGCTCGGACCTGAATACTTAGGAGGAATGGACGATGAATGAGAAGTCACGTAAGAACGTGTGACTTCGAGTCTAGCTACAAGACTCGTAAATAAAGAAAAGCGCTTTTTGAGAGGCAACCCAATATTTACTTTTCCCGCATATTAGGAGTGTCTTGTGTTTTAATTCTTTATTGTTTGTTTTATTATGTTTGAATTATTTTGTAATCATGCTTTGTTTGTTTGTAACTTCGTCTTATTTGCAATCAAAGGTATTTTGCAACAAAATAAGTGTAGGGGAAATATTCGGTTTTTAGAACCAAATTCAAACATTTAAAATAAATTGTTTAGATTAATTCGCGTCAGTTTCGAGTCATATGATTGAATTGTTAATTCTCAGGTTGTTATGCAGCATTTTGTACAGGAAAATAACTTATAAGAATGAGTGCAGGAAATTTTTCATCAAAAACGAAAAATGAGTTTTCACAGAGTGTGGAGACGGCGTCACGATTTACACGCGACGCCGTCACCACGACACTTATGACAGGGTTCAATATTCCTACGGTGTCAACTGCCCAGTGTACAGGAAAAATCAAAAATTTAAGTATTTTTGAAAATAAAACTTGTAAAACACTTAAGAAAGTTATAATTCTTTTATAAACCTGCAAAACCATGAGTTTAACAATTCTCTCATCCTATCTTTGTTGCTTTATAGAGTCAACCCTAATTACACACTGTATATTATTATATCGCACATTTTATGCTTGGTGTAGTTGTCTTTTGTCTTTGATTACAAGTTATATTTGATGAGAAGAAGCTTGGAAGTTCTTAGGAAGTTTCATTGTATGATTCTTGGAGGACGATCTAACTAGTTATCACATGTTTCTTCTTCATTATTGAGCAAACCAGGGGAGTACTAGTTTCTTTTACTTGTTTTCTTTTCCCTTTAATTCGTTCTTACGGGACTTCTATAAAACATTAGGGACAATGTTCAACTTAAGTGTAGGGGGAAATAAGCCTTAGAAACTATTCTTTTATTTTCCATTTGCTTTGTCCTTAAAATGATGAGGTAATATATCAAAACATAGCATAAAAAGGTAATTTTGACCAAAATTTATAATTTTTTATGACACACACCAACGAAAACAGAGTATTAAGACGTCTCATGTGGACAAGAAAGTATGATACAGCACAAAAACCCACATCAAATTCCACCCAAAAGTGGAGTTGCAGCTTTTAGTCTATAGGATTTCAGGTATCTAAATTGATACCCAAGAATAGTTTAAGACCTTTTAGATTTCTCGTGTTAAAAGTGAGCGACTCATATGTGTCTATAAGTCGTTACAGATGTGAACATGTGGGGTCTTTGTCGCCTTATTCTGAGCATTGGTATCGATATAAAATGTATATGAGTGTACCGATAGGTAATATTAAATTCATATAACTTGTTTTTTGTGATGCCTTCCAAGACCCGCAATGGATAAATATAGGTTTTGCTATGATAAAGAGCACTAAGGATTATATCTATGTTTAACCCTGTAATTGTTATGATGGTCACACCGATCATATAACTATCCCACACTCTTGTCATGCACTCACCTTTAGTGCAGGATACCCTAGTACAACCCCCCGATCCTATCCTTTTTCACGGTTCTCGTAATTTTTTGGTTAATTCGGACTATTAATGAAGAGCATTGTCACCCTTAAACCAATCGTTACACCCAAAAAGCCTTAGCCTACCTTATATGTACCCGCCTTTAGTACATTATTGTGATAACCCAAGTTAATTATTTGAGTACACGGTTGCTAAGTCCTTATCCTTGTAAATACAATTTTGGGACAATTGGGATTCATGGTAGTATTTATTTCACGGAAAAATAGGGAAGAAAAGTTAAGTCAATACCCCCATATGTTTGTCAACCATGTTATTTTGATCCACCTCAAATCGGGTCATTAGTTAGATTGTAAATATCAAGCATGTAAAAGATCAA
>BQNB010142976.1:0-14960 GCA_026074375.1 Tanacetum coccineum | reverse complement strand
TGTTTATTTGACTTCAGATGTTAAGGACGGATCGTCGCTTGGAAAGAAGAAAAACAACAAAGATGGTTGTCTAAAAAAGTTCTACCGTACAAAAGTGGAGCGGGTTTCCAAGAAGTTGAAGATTGTGGTCTGAAAAATTTCAGCTTAGATAATCTCAAAGTTGTGACTAGGAACTTTAGTGATGATATGGTGGTGGGTGAGGGAGAGTTTGGAAAAGTTTTCAAAGGTTGGGTTGAACCAAAAACATATATATGTTCCTTCTTATTGAAAATTTATATTTTACTTCTTTTCTTTGTAATCGTTGAGTTGGTTCGATTTGTTGTCCTTTCTTAAGATGGCTAATATGAAGAGGTATCAAGCCGTATACGTGAAGAATAAGTAATTGCTTGTAGGCGAGATATTCGTAAACAAAATATACAGTAATGAAGCAAGATTTCTTTTCGAAATAGTGATTCAAGAACACTCTAGATAAATTTTTATATTTAACTGTTAAGTGAAACTACATTGCACATTGCACATATTAAGAAGTATCACAAACTATCATATTAAATTATCAGATTGTGACACAACAAATTGATTAAAGTATAACCAACAAATAGAATCAAGGCACTATTTTATTAAATCAACAAAAAAAAGGTAGACAGTTGACAATTGAGGACATTGTTTGTATGAAAAAAGCAACACAACTGTTTTGGTGGAAAAAAAATCTTTTGTTTTTTTTTCATGTGTGGAACACAAAAAACAACATTTTATACAATTAATTTCTTACTTTTGAAATTGTGCTAAAACCAACTTTTGTAGTGGAGCTCCTGCAGTTTAAGTTACGAAAGCATTCGGCGACTTTATGCCTTATGTTGATAAGTGATTCGGAGGTACGAAGGTACTTATTTCTTTATTAAGAGTTAAGTACATATATCGTCTTTATGGTTGTCTCGAGATTACACTGATCGTCCCTGTAGTTGTCCATTTCGAGTTGAACGGTTCTTTGACTGTAACTCCATCTAAAATTTCATTAACTTTTATTATCGTTAGGGGTATTATTGTCAGTTCACATAGAATAATACCCTAAGGATCAACGTTGCAACACAAAAGAGCCTATAAACCCTCCCGCCATTTTACACTCAAGTACCTCTGTGTCTCGATCATTTATGTTTCTCTGTTCCTCTCGAAGATGCCACTCACTCGCTCTGAGATCCTAATTTTCTGTGGGCATTCATTATATTATTAATAGACATGAATACGGATATATCCATATATGAATTTTAACGATTGTTGTCTAATTGAATGTTGCAGCCGTGAGTTTACTCACCGTGTTATTTTTTCAATACCAACTCTTCATGGGTGTGGCATACGGCTAGAATTGCGCATTACCATTTTATTACAAAAACGTCATACAATTTTAATTGTCAATAGTTTTGGATGCTCTTGATGTGTAAAAAAATTGTTAGTGACATCAGTAGTTGTAAATTCTAAGGTAAGAAATGCCAAAGTAATTTTCTTCTTTCGGGGATATGTCAGTGAAGTTACTTGCATTCTTATACACCTTGCATATCATATTACAATGTAATAGTTATAACTGCGAACATGACATCATCTTTCTCTAAGACAGGATTGTTCAAAGCATGTGAGCCATATAGTCGCTAACTAGCTTAATTATGATGCAACTAGGATGTGGAATCTTGCAAACCCACTGGTTCTTTTTCTGAATGCGAGTTATAACCCAATTTTGGTCCTAATAATGGTTTTCCATATCTATTTAGTCCCAATATTGGTTTTACCATGTGGTTTAGGAACCAAAGTCTAGACCTTGTTCTTTTCAAATTGATTCGGCTCTTCTTGCCTTGCAATAATCCACCCTTCTTCTTCCAGAGCTTCAATTTGTTTCTTGGGTTTCATTTGAGAGAGAAAGTTAACATACAGGCATTCATGAGCTGAAGCAGTTTCTGAGTCTCTGACCCAACTTTTACGAGCCAGAGGTTCACCAATTATGTTAACTAGTTCAATGTGCTTTTCTCTTGACCATCTGCCTTGAGGAATAGGAGGTTGGAGAGTACCTTCACCTATGGGTTGATATTGTTGTAATTTTTATACCTAGGTAACTAGTTTATCCACAAGTACGTAGCGGATTTGGATCTAGTAATAGCATATGGTTAACACTTAAACAAGAAGTAAAAGAAACGCATACCTCTTTGATAATTGATCAAGAAAACGAAACAAGCAATTAAAGTAAATTGCCTCTACGGTTGCTCACACAGTCACGTCAACCAAACACGTAAGCTTGCTAGACTTAAACTTCACATACGAACAACCTTTTTATAATATCTTGATTACCAAGCAAACTCTTGAATTAGTAACTGAAAAAAACAAGAACTGAATTAGGGATTCAAAACCCTAATTGTACCAAAAATCAAAACCAACCCTTGATGTGTATTATGGAATTCGGCTAGAAACAAAAGAAAGAACACGAAACAATTTTCTGTTGAAGGTTTTATGAGAGAGTTAGGCACATGGAATGAATAAGGATGAGGAGTATTTATAAGCATGATACCCTAGTTGTGATAGTTATAGAAGACCAAAAGTCCTACAATTATCACAAGCCTTTTCCTTGTCCTTGTAACACACAAAAACCTTCTCATTATCCCTCATAAAAACCGGCCACCTTGGGGAGTCCTTGGGGTTTGGGTTTTGTTCATTCTAGTCCTTGGTTTATATTAATGTGAAGTATAAAACGTGTTCTCCGTGTATTAACGTGTGTGCCCCCAATAGGCTCACATATTCGTAATATATAAATGTAATCCGACTACCAATATCCAACAGCTCCCACTTGGGAGTTGG
This sequence comes from Tanacetum coccineum, assembly GCA_026074375.1. NCBI lineage: Eukaryota > Viridiplantae > Streptophyta > Magnoliopsida > Asterales > Asteraceae > Tanacetum > Tanacetum coccineum. Next base: position 12,125 of record BQNB010142976.1, on the reverse strand, counting down.
AGTAGCATTTAACACTTATATCTATAATTGGCAAAGTCTAGCAACCCACACAATTATTTTTTCATTAGGAATATTATGAGATAAGAGTTTCAAAAAAATCATCTCTGCTATTTAATGGTTATAAATTTCTTGCTTTATAATCATCCCTTTGTTACAGATACCGTTAAACCATGGATATGGATCCTGAGTCATTCCATATAGTTTAACATTATGTTTCTCGTTATAGAAATAATTCAGATATACCAAATGTAATCAAGAATCATCTTGCATTACCCTTTGGGAACGGCCATTCATTTATCTGATTAAATCTGGAGAGGGCCCAATGGTATCTTTCTGCACATATCAAGTGGAGGAACAAATCCTTTATTGACTACAAGTGTTGTGGATGCTGCTTCACATACACTCCGAAAAATAGCTTTTATAACTACCTTGTTTCAGGACAGCGTTTGGCTATAATCACAAAGTGATATCCACACATACAGAACTTGCTTGCATCTCAAGTCTAAGGACAATTTTTATCAACCATTTTCGACATTTTACTCATGACATGGATCCAAAAGTAAATGATCGAAGGTTGGGGTATCCAATATGCATCCCTTGTGAATACATATGAGTTTGGTGGGAACCAGCCATATATTCAAAGAATATAACCAACACTCACATTTGCCTTACATAACAATATTCCCATATTGTTAACCGACAATGGACATATTTAGAATGATGAATCATTCAAGGATTAAACATGCAAATATAGAATAACAGTTCGAGCTCGAAATCGACCGTCAAAAAATCAATATGGGTCATCACTAACAGATCAAAAAAGCTCGAAATTAACTTGATGGTCGCAGCGCTCACATAATTAATACTCAAGATCGAACCTGGAGCGTCGATAAAGCTCGGCTCAAAGGAGCTCAAAGCTCGAATTACTTGATAAAAACTCAAAAATGGCATGTTTTTTTTAAACCCACCAGGTCACTCGGCTAGGTTGTTTTCTATCTTCGCAGCCCGGCTTGACCCGGAAAAACACTTCCAACCAGCCGGGTTTGTCATTTTTAATTAACCCGCCAGCAGTAACCCCAAAATATAACTATGAAGGTAATTTTGAGTTTTCTTTTAGTTGAAATTAGATGTTTAACCCTCAAACCACCATATGAAATATAATAATTCATGATTTACACAAATCGTAATTAATGTTGGTTTAGTACGATTTAGCGTAAATTATAGTTTTGAACCGCTGATATTTTTTGTATCACAAAAGCATACAAATTTTTCAGCATTCTTGAACCCACTCGACAATAAACGTACATGGTTGTGCCATGCTTAGGCCTTTGCATTTAAGTTCTCAGGAAAATGAGTATTAGAAATACGCCTTAAACGGTGTAGTTGTCGATTCTTACCGGCATGACAACATTATATGTTTGTAATTATTCAGTGGATCTAGGTCATGAATAAGTACAAGCAATGACATATGTAATTAGGGGTTACATGTGTAAGCTAATTTATTGGTCTTTAGATTCGAGGAGTTTCTAATCATTATTCTAGCTTTAGAACAATGCCTATTATGATGAATAAGCTAGCAGACTAAGCTCCTTTTTAAGGTTTGGATTATTTCCTAACTGATTATTTTTTTCATTCAACCTGTTTATGACTAGATGATTCATTTTTTGCCACTGAAGCTCGTCGTGCATGTTTTGCAAATTTGTAAAAGGTGGTATACGAGAGCATAGTGGAATGACAACCTCACATATGGAAAAGCTTGTAAACTTTGTCGAGTGGAGGAGATTTGAAGAATTATTATAAACATGGTATATCGTGGAATTTATACACTTTAAACACTTCAGTTTGATTTAAATTCAACTTCTTTTAAATAAATATGAGCACTGATCACTGTCAACTTGGGTGCAGCATATATGTAGTCCCGGGCTGGGTACTGTTTGTTTTATCTGCAGACGGCATATGGGAGTAGATCCACTCCACCAGGAATTCTAAACGTGGTAGACTTTCTGTCAAAATTCTAACTTAGGATTTGGAGATGATTTTATGGTAGTGGTATACAAAATTAGTGTACTTAGAATGATGCGTTTTATGAGTTAAATGTGAGTATTGTTTAGTGTGTACACAGGTGAGGATTGTGGTAGGTTAGAGATGAGTGATATTATTCATGTAATTTGGTTGGGGTTGGGTTGGGGTAATGTGATTGTGAATGATGTTTTGGGGGGGGGGGTGGGGGGAGTTTGATTTTGTAATTTTGGTAGTAGTAGTATTTATTAGAGGAATATTGTATAGTTGATATGATTGTTTGTTATTGATAACATGTTAAGGCATTGGCTTCCATATCGGTATTGGAGCTGGTCGGGATGGGTTTGTACCCGTAACTAATTGTTTGTCTCCTAAATTTTAGTCTATTTACCTTTAGGTAATAATTGATCATGAGCAAGAATAGTAATTACGACATTGCTTTATATTTCTGCAATGACAAAAAAAATGTAAAGATCCTTCACAAAATTAAATACATAGCAATCCAACAGCAGGTTAACTTCAATGTATTACAAACCACATAGTAACTATCGCCGCAGACCTTTCTATGCGTTCGACTCATTTAACCGTTATACCTTTTTAACCTTAATCTTGTAACCTTTTTCTCACTCATTGACAATTGTTAAGACGTTTTAAAAATACAAGGTCAACCCTGTTGCACTCCAGCAACGCGTCACCGTGTTATATCTATGCCTATTATTCAACACCCAAGACCCATTGACTAACTATCACCTATCCACCATTTCTGTTACGATTTCTTCCCAACAAGTTCACATAAAATCATTACTCAATCTAAGATGATAATGAGAGCGGACTTTGAATCAAGGCACCGAAACCGACTTTTTTATTGTTTCTGCGGAATAACTTAACCCAGGAAGTTGAAATGAGCTCGAACTACTAATTCCCATTATTCACAAGCTAGCTAACAGCTTGTGAACCCACATGCGGAGAAAACCAAACTACAAAGAATATTACTATTGTGTCATCCTTTTAGGCTAAAAAGAAATTCTAAAATAGCTCATACATCTAACAAACTACTAGCACATATAAAATAGTGGGTAAGTGATAGCTCCTTAGAAAGCTTTCACCTAAAGTATTAAAGTACAGTAGAGGTACTAGTTATCATATATAAGCTATAAAAGCACCTACTACTCTAATATTTTATGACATATCTTTTTAAGACAACCTTTAATAAAGTTGACAATAGACACATCCTTTTGTAGCGCTTTATTATTGTCCTTCCTATGCTTTTTGCCAAAAACAGGAACTTCCGCAATAGCTATCACGTCTCTCCGTTCATAGATGGTATCTTCAGGGAGTCAAGAGGGAGTTATTTGCCCGCACCCACTGACTTCATCACCTTAGATCTTGTGTTCTATTACATCACTTGACCTGACGATTCTCCGCCTTCAGTTGTTGACGAGTCTATTTCGTTGTATACTCAAAGAACACTCGAGACACGACTGACATCATCAGAACTGATACTAAAGTTTACAAGTAGACTTTGTTTCTTCTGACTTTTACAATACTTTTCATACTAATCCTGTAATGGGCATAATCAGAGCTACTGACATAATAACAGAGTGCCGCAACAATCTTCACCCCTATTATTTTTAATAGAAAAAGTAGCCTAAGTAAATTAGTTACAGTAAAGTGTTAATTCATCTACCATATCTAGGTTTGCTTCTTTCTACATCACTAAATTACAAATACAATGCAAAATAGTACATGTAACTGTCTCTGAATGAGTTCTGATTTCGCTACTTGTTTTTAGTTTCAAGTCAGGTCTCGATGAACACTTGCTGTTGAGACTTGGATTCTCTTTGTGCTTGGTCTAAACTTGTTTCTACAAAGAACCCTGCAAACTCTGATCCCCATTCTTTTTTATGCTATGAACCAACACCCTATTACATACAACGTCTAACATGGGAAGTATATGAAGTGTGCTAGCAACTTTAAAATGAATACTGTCCAGATAAACAAATTATAAATGTAAAATATCAAAAGCGATCAGAACATTATCAACCCTCAACAGACATTGAGCGATAGAGTCAATAGTGCAAACTAATCACAATAAACCAAGAAGGATAGTTCATACCTTTGAGAAGACGCTGATCCTGACAAGCGAAAATATAATGGTGACACTCACCTAATACACCGACCACTCTAAAACAGTAAACCCAAGTGAACCCGAAGGACGATCACCTCTATAGGGTTAATCGTACACCATGCTACACTTCCTTGTATACCAATTAGATGCTAGTCTTAACCCCGTAGCCTTGTAACACACCTTGAATGAACTAGATTCAAAGAGTTGGATCAAGAAAACTATAAACCCTAGATGGGAAATAGTTTGAGCCGTGTATATTGAGAGAGAAAGTTTGGAAGAGTTTTTGGTAAATTGTAATAAAAAATGAGAAGATATCCCATATATTTATAACCAAACTTGATCTTGTCCCCCTTCCTCTATCCTCTCATTATGGCCGGGCTCCCGAGAATGGGATTTCAACAATGGGCCTCCCATTTGTTTTCCAATTCCCAAAGAAAAAGTACTTGTACTTATTATAAGAAGCCCAATAGTTGATCCCCCGAGTTACACGGGTCTTAATTCTTATAATACCTGTAAAATGATCCATACAATTACGATATTATAATATGAATATAGACATACCTTAGTGCACATATAAAAATGTGACACCCAATAAGCTCAACATTAGTACACAGCCGTATATATTATTTTATTATGACTACGAACATAAACTACCAATACTCACACTTGCGCACAGTAGATCATATAACAATAATCAAGTACATAATGTACTCAGCGCAAAAGGTTAGCGTCAGCCGACCACGCCAATGGACCCACCATTCTACAATATATGAAATCTAATTGATTTCTTAAACCGATCATCTTGTTTAAATGGGGTTTTAGATTTATCAATCATCCTTTTGAGTCTATAGTTACTATGTTGGAACATATAGACACGGATCATAAGTCATTGGTCTCAACGCGTTACTTAAACATTCATTTCTCGTATAGGACATTTAACTATATACACATAATTAATCAAGTATCTCAATTTTAATTACATTTGATACGGCCACACATACATATGTTCAAATCATCAAGGGCTCCTAGTATTCAACCTAACTCCAAAACATATGGACGAACAAAAATCCTATATTGACTGCACAGGGTCCGTTATGTTATATCCACATCCCTCCTGAACAATGACCTTTATAACAGCCTTCAACAAGTCACTTGAACCATATCAAACGAAGGTGATACAATCGACCATAAATACCTATCTTGCATCTACTAAGTGCTGGAGGATGAGAGACATACCCCGTCTGAAGATTCACTATTGAGCCCGATTTATCCATGTAGTGAAAATCGCCGTAGCTGGATCAAGTTACACTGATTTCATCCGTAATGAACAACAATATGAGGTTTAATCGGTATCATCCATAAATAATTTACCATTACACTTTATTGACAATAGATTATGCAAACTAAAACTCACCTTTTGAGACGGCGCGTAAATTCAATGATACTCCCGTACATCAACTGCAATTGGACGATTTCAAATAAATAAATTGTTCATGGGATTAAACAAGCTAAATATAGAACATAGTTGTATAAATGAATACGATCATACCAGGTATAACAATTCATTTCTTAATATCTAAAAAACTGCTTTAACGTGAGCGCATTACCTACCCAAAATACTTAAAACAAAAAAAAGCGCAGATCAAATCATCCGAGACTACAAGCAGGTCAAATTTTCAACGTTTCTTAGCATAAAACATGTTTGGTACAAGACATTGACTTTGTAAAAATTACCAACTAAGTTGTCATCTGAGTGAAACTTTAAGAATACTTGTTTTAAAACTCACAAGTAGTGAAGGTTTTTGAATTAAAAACAGATGATAGTCATCTTTGTATCTAAAGTGACCTTCAAGTTTCTAATACAATAATACTAGCATCGCCACAATACATTACATAGGTTGTTTGAAGCAAGCAAAACCACCATATGAAACAGCTCTTCTTTAACATTGTCCCCAAACTGTATAAAGTATTCCTTCTTAATTCCTTAATGAATTATGCAACAATGCATCTTCAATCAAGTCATGTCTTTCCTCAGATAGTATTATCATTTATGATGAAAATCAGCTATCGACCTAAAATGAGTAATCATCACAATCAAAAGAAGCATTAGTGGTATAAACGCAACACTGATCGCCTTATTAAAATCCGGTAAACTATAAACTTATGGTTACCCCACCTTTAGTCCTTTAAAGTCCTTTTAGAATGTTCTTTCAATAGTAGTCCAATGACTTTCACTTAGTTACTATGGTTGTAGGTTCATCTTGCATTCATGCAAGTGTTACAATTAGTCTAATACATATCATGACATGCATAATAAAACTTTTAGCTTAACTAACGTTTTCATGCATGTGTTCAACTCATTAGGTGAGATAGAACTTTGAGTCTTGCTCAATGAGGTGACAAATTATGTTAGAATTTTTATCGCGTATGACTATCTTAGTAAACATATGCGTCCAAGTTACATGTTTTATTTTCTAATATTGTATTGATAAAATATATTCCCAGCCTAAGGATTAAAATCTACATAATGAAATATTATTTCAAAATACGTTCCCCCCACATATGAGAATAAATAACGAAAAATAAAAACTAATGCTCCGAGTAGCTTTAAAGTGTACTCAGGAGTTATCTTTGTTTCAATCAAAATCAAATTATTGATTTAAACTTAAGATTTTAGCTCCTATATGCATGCTCTAATCCATACTTGGATTTTTGCATCTTGCACATTTTCTAAAGATAGTTTTGGATTCATAAACCCTTATGATTACACAACGTCCTCGCAAAGGTAATCATTTAAGAAGAGTTTTGGACATCCAATTGCCATATTTCAATATTCATTCAATCAATGTAAATTAATGATCTTTATTCATTTAACGCTTGCAAGGAGAAAGGAAGCTTAAACTAGTCAATCGCTTGCGTATAAGTAAAACCTTGTATCACCAGGCATGCGTTCAAAACTAGTACAATTTTTTCCATATTAGGCTACCACCAAGAAGAAATCAATTAACCTCCTCAGATCTTATCGATGTTGAAAGATCAATCAACTTCCAAAAATGAATTTTCTTTCATGGACTAAATCTCAACATTTATATAGTGTCTATAGAAGTGCATTCAGAAGGTGTGTGTACGAAGAGACTTTCACCAAAAACAATGCACCTACTTGCATCGTGTAAGAAGGAACTTTCTCCAATTTACTCAGGCAAGTCTAGCAACAAATAAAAATTGTTCTCGTTTAGGATTTATAAAGAATTCTGACAAGTTCTTGACTCTAGTTTTGCTAAAACATGCTTAATTTCTGACCTGAGTTGATCGAAAAAATTCAAACTTTAGTTAAGACTTAATGGGAGTCTTCCCATCCATATCCTGATGGAGGCCTAAGTTTACCTTCTTGTGTGCGAACCCATATTAATTAAACACGGGCATACTTAATTTTGTTAACCTTGATAAGAATAATCAGTAGTGTAGTTAAAGTTTATCAAGAAAACTTCAAAAAATATCCAACAGAGAATGATTATACACAATACAGACAAAACCATAGCGAGTGGTTATTCTATGAGTAATGTGGAATTGTGAGACAGTATCCACAAATCCTAGATAAACCTAAATCCCTTTAGCTCACCTACTTGCCAATGTTGTTCAAACAAAAGGCACTAACATAATTTCAATCCAATTGCATCTATACCATATAAGTCTTTAGAGAAGTTCAAGGACTTAATGGACATGTCTTAACTAGAAGACAAAACAACGTTTAATTTGCTAATTACACTCTATGTTATAAGTCTTTGAACATATCAATGACTTCCGTGTCGTATGTCATGACAAGGCATACCATTGTAACAGTCAATTGTTCTTACTTTAATAAGTCCTACCAGTTTCTCAAGTGACTTTTATAATTTATGATCCTTTACAAGAAGTCACAAACACTTCATTAACTATAAAGATATATTAAAACAGCGACTTCTTGCTTCATCTATCTTTTCAAGTAATTACATCTTCTTAATCTACGATGTCATTTACCAGAAACACAATCATCCTCGCATAAACCTTTTACAGTGCATATGAGACGTAGGTATTTTATGTATTTCCTTGCACACTTAGTTCTAAGTAGCGGCGACATACAACAAGTGTCTAATCCTAATAAAATATTACTTATCTATACCAACGCGGTTTAAGAAAAAAACCATTAGTTCATATTTGTTATGTTTGTACCTTGCACACAATTAGGATTACCTCTCCACTTGTGCAACGGCACAACATCAAGTAACTTTGATTCACAATAAATTATCCATATTAAGAGTCAGGTTTACGATTCTGAACTAGTGTGTTTTTTATCAGCCCACCACACTTCCGTTGTTTGTATTATAATAATATGAGAATGACACAGATATGATATGATTTAAGTAAACTCAAATTCACATTTGCCATTACAAGATATTAGAACTTAATGTTTAATAGCAATCATGCAAAATTATTGTATAGATAACATTGCAGGCAGCGTCATCAGAAAAGCGACAAGTATCTACTAGAATAAATATGCGATTATGCTTATAAAACTATGAATGCTTTATATGTGAAAAGTACTTAAATTTCAAGACCAGCTAGAAATAAAATGAGTCACTTACAAAGTGATAAGCTCATAGCTCCCACTGAATTTAGACAACATTACATGTTCGTCTATATCAGTAGTAAAAATTACCACTGCTTCCCACTGGATAAGACAACATATTAAATTGTTGTCCACTATACCACATGAAAGTAGAAAGTAGCAATAACTTTACTTTACTCTACTCTTTGAATATCTGCCCATGTAACTCTAATGAGCCTCACAGACTATTAACAGTACTTAGATATTCAAGGAAGTACATCAAGTTCTACTAAAAAATAGATGGACATAGCCATCCAATGCCATTCTTTAACTTAAAAGTATTTGCATGACAAATTCTCCTCACATTACCTCAAGGGAGTGTAGAATCTTAGAAAAAAATAATCACAATGACTAAAGTTAAAATACACTACACTAGTAAAACATAATTATAAATCTTCCCTCTTTTCTTCTTTCGATGTATTTATTGAGCAAACTACACCATTTCTCCATAATTATTTAAAACTCATACTATGTCCTCGATCTCAAGATATCATGTGGTGGCTCTAAAAACAATGTTCCCTCTAGTTATCCAAATAAGAGTGCAACTGTACTAACCTTTAGACTTTTCATAGACAAAACGATTTCTCTCGAGGTAGTATGGCTTTAGTCTTTTCAATTAGGATTGAAAAATTTAAGTGTTCCTATTATAGCTTTCTCATACAAGTAGAAAGGATAGGAATAAGTCTTTTCCTTACAAGGAAAGAAGACTTAGTTTGTCTTCCTCTAACAAGGAAAGGAAATAAACTTTTATTTACGGTTTGTGTTGCATAAATGTCATTAATAGAAATTACAAAAGTTCATATTAGTATTTTTGATAATTATCCTTTTAAAATTAACTACCCTTGTTTATAATATAAAACAATTAATTTTACGAAAGGCTAAGATCCTCATTGAGGTTTCACCATCACATCGGTTGATCTGCTAGCAATAACAGATTCAATAGGTAGGTGACGTTCACCAATTGCAAAACTTGTGCATTCTTAGACATGTGTGACTCAGGACGATTTGTAACCGAAATAACAATGTCAAGACTGGCATGTTTAGTCCCATCCGTTGTCACTGCTTAAGTACTCCACTTGCTTAACTTGATTAAGTCATCCATGCAAAATACGTGAGAAAGATATCTAGGTCTCACGCATAAAGAATAATCACCTTGGGTTACAATTCACATACGTCTCACGCAGAGTAAAAAGCAAATGCAAGTGATCTCAACCAATTGGACGGCATAACTTAAATTTGACGGGTATTATTTTGATGAATACGTGATCAAAAAGTGTATACGAGAAACATGCTATTCATCCTTCATAGCACAAGTAAAACATTTTTTAACTTAATCAATACTTGTTTTTTAAGATCTTTTATGGTAGTCTAAGTGTTCATCTGTTCATACTAATATATAACCTAAGTGGAATAAATATTAGTTTGAACAACACATAAATTAAATAACAATCATAACATTTATTTAGTGTTATTTATAAAAAACAAGTGTTTTGTTTCAAATCATATTTAAACTTTAAACTAAATCAAAGATTTAGTTTCTAAAATGGGTTTGTGTTTTATTTTTAGTTTTATAAAAATATTTGCATGTTTATACATATTCCAAACATATATAAAGCAAACAAACAAACACAACCACAAGTATGCAAAGCCTCAACCGATGAAAAAACCTATGCTTGGTCTCGTGAGCCATCACAAGAACCAAGAAGTCAACTAAGAGTTAACCACACAACCACAAGGAGGGCTCCCACTTGCTCCAAGAACCATCATGAGCAAGTGAAACCCCATATGAACTTGAAACCCAAAACTGCCATAAAATTTCAGCTGACTTGACGGGCCTGAAACTCCTAGAAGGAGTCTTCCCCAATCTGAGCTCCAGTTGAAGAAAATGTATCCCCATGAGTTGTGCTCCATCTCCCAAAATTTCAGCTTCTAACTCCTTGTAGAACTCCGGGAAACCCACTTTTAGTGGAGGTTACTCCAGCAGCTCCAAATTTGACTTTATGCCTTTAACTTTTGCGTCATTCGAATCCAAACATCGGTTACAATAATTTTATGATTAAATACATTTATCCTATCATCTAACTACTGTAAATTTCCCAAACAATGGCTACAACAAAAATTAAAATCATACAAAAAGAAGCCGAAACAATGGCAAAACCCAAAACTGAAATTAAATGCAACATCAAGCGAATCAAGTCACAAGTGGTCATGGTTTTCATCGGCTTTGCATACACAACATAATAATACCATAATATCATGTACTAACAAGGTGTTGGCTAAGTCCATGGCCAAACATGCATGTATTTTGTATTAAAGACTATTAATTTAGAAATTAATGCCCAAGGGGCTGTTTTAAAACCGATTCAAGAATCGTTCGAAAACACACGATTTAGGCCCTTTTACACGTACCCGGTAACAAAACAAATTAAAGTATGCATAACAAATGGCTATGTGATCAAAATTACCAGATCATAAGACCCTATTTGGGTCGAATTAATTTAAAAAAAATAGGCCTTAGAGGCTCTTTTAAAATTATCCATTTGATTCCATTAAAAACACGCGTTTTTAGCCATTTTTACGCATACAAGATGATCATATGACATCATATGATGGCTCGTGATACCACTATGGGTGCTGAATTAAATGATTATCATATAAACAAAGATTAAACGCAGCGTAAAAGCACCTATCAATGGATCCATAGAGTCATATGATCAATCAAAGAAAAACAAGAAAAGTAATACCTTTGTAACGTGATCGGTAGATACAAACGGTGACCTTCACCCTAACAAGAAACACCTTAATGAAACCAAGTGATCAGTAGAGATCACATCTATGATGTATCCACACTACACTGTCTTATATACCATTTGATGCTAGTCTTAACCCCGTAACCTTGGAATTCACCTTGAATCAATTAGATAAAAAAAGTGATAACAAAACAAGAACACAAAACCCTTTATAAAAGGTATGTGTGCCGTGTTTTTGGATAAGGGAGAGGAGAGGAGAGATTTTAGGCAAGTGTTATCAATCAAATTAAATTAGAAGATCACAAAAGAGATCATCCATATATATAAATTTGACTAGCATAAAACAATCTTATCCCCTCTCATTTACCATTAGGTGGTCGGCTATATGTGGGCTCATATGGGCCTCCCTATTTATTTTCCAAGTCCAATTAACTAAGTACAATATTTAGTTATTAGAAGCCCGGTAGTTATGTGGATTATTTATATACCGTAAATAGAATAAACACGATATATAAATGGTACCTCAGTGTATATGTGTGTGACCCTATAGGCTTATATGTGTCTAGCCATATAATTAGTTATT
>BQNB010142975.1:2308-17055 GCA_026074375.1 Tanacetum coccineum | reverse complement strand
TGCAAAACCCTGATGAGATTACTGATCTCACAACTGCAATGAACATGAAACTTGTACTAATGGCTAAAGCATTTAAACTCAACTACTCCACACCAACCAACAACAACCAAAGAATTTCATCAACCCACATAATAGGCATATTGCTTAACCGAGATGAATATAGATCAAGATAACAGATGCAAATGGTTGGGGGTAATTGTGGGAATCAGTTTAGATAGCATGCTGGGCATAATGCATGAAATCAGATTAGGTACAATGCAGGCAGATTGCAGTGAATCAAAATGGGTATAATGCAGTACAGAATGCAGGGAATCAGGTCGGGCAGAATGCAGTTCAGAATCCAGGTGTTCAGAATGTTAGAAATCAGAATAGGCTTGTTGTTGTTTAGGGAATTACAAATCAGAATGGAAATGGTAATGTTGTAGCAACACAAGAAGAGGGTTATGTTAATGGGAACAATGGAAATCAGATAAGGTGCTACAACTGCAGAGGATTAGGTCATTATGCTAGGAACTACACAGTCAAACAAAGGAGAAGGGATGCTGCTTATCTTCAGACTCAGTTGCTGATTGCTTAAAAGGAAGAAACATGGATCTAATTCCAATCTGAGGAATTTGATCTGATGGTTGCTGCATGTGACATTAATGAGATTGAGGAAGTAAATGCGAACTGCATCTTGATGGATAATTTGCAGCAAGCATTGGGTACTCAGACTGACAAAGCTCCCATCTACGATTCAGGTGGATCGGCTGAGGTACACCAATATGAGAATTGTTATGATAATGAGATATTCAATATGTTTACTCAATAGGAGAAGTATACTAAGATACTCAAGCCTACTACTGAGCCATATCTGGTTTAACATAATGACAGTAATGTTATTCTTACGAATTCCAGTATGGAACATAGTGGAGGAACAATAGAATAGTCTCTTGCTACCATTGAGGAAACACGTGCTTATTTTGAGTCATTATATAATAATTTGGCAATTGAAGTTGACAAAGTCATTGCAGTCAATCGCAAATGAAAGAAACGAATGCTGATTTGACCACTAAGCTTGCTAGATATAAGGGACAAGAAAAATGTTTTGAATTCAATCAGCAAAAATTTGATGAACTTGAAAATGGTTATAGAAAGTCTGTTTATCAAGAACAATCTCTTACAAAAAAGATAAATGCTCTTTACTTAAGTTCTGCTAAACAAATAATGACTTTGAATGAGGAAATTGAAAATTTAAATAACCAGCTTTCAAAAGAAAAATCATCTGTTTCCTATCTTCAACAAGAAAAGGAAAGGCGGAAAAGTGATTTCAAAACACGCAAAGATGAGCTTCTTGATAAACTAATTCTATCTGAGAAAAAGATTAAGGAATTAGATAACATTTTGGTTAAAACGGGTCAATCAATTCAAATGATGCACATGCTTTCACCTAAGCCAGACTCGTTTTACCATAATGAACAGAAAATGGCTCTAGGTTATCAAAATACCTTCTATCTCAAGTAAGCTCATCAAAAACAACAAAGTTTGTATAATGGCAGAGTGTTACTAGAAAAGCATTATCCTCTTGTTGTATATGATTCAGAGGAAACACTACAACTTGCTCAAGAGAGTCGTTTGAAAATGAAACAACTTAACAAATAAATAAAACCAGCAAATTAAGCAAAGATTAATAAACTTTATGAGGTTTTTGTTTCTCAAACGGACAAGTCACGTGAATATGTTTATTTTTTAAATACTTCCAAAACGGCCAGTGCGTCTAACACAACTTCCAAATCAATTTCAATACCTGATGATGAATTTTCGAATGATACTCACAGTGTTGCACGAAAATTTCTAAATGAGGTGAAAGACACCATTGTGACTTTTCAATGTGTTGTTCAGCATAGAATGTCTTTAAATGCAAACAATTGGTCATCCCATGTTCATCAAGAGTTTCACAAGATTTTCAAAGATGAAATAGCACCTATCGTTAACCAAGTTGACGCAAGAGTCATAAATTTTGAAAGGCATTTTTTGAAAGAAGCAGCTAAATTTATTTGAGACTTCAAGTCTCTTGCAAAAGAAGCTGATGAATCTCTTGATAAGATCATGGTTTTTGAAAATGAAAACGAGAGTCTCTTGAGAGCAGTTGTCAGTCGGGATATTATGTCTATTGTGAAAAGTCCTTCTGTGTAGATACATCCAATCTCCAAACTGAGCTTGAATGTATGAAAGAGAAGTTTGAAACTTGTATCATTACAAAGGAAACTTAATATACTAAACTTTGGAATGATTGGTACAAAAATGTAAAGAATGCAAATATGACAAAATTTCGTACGATAAAGCTTACACTGACATGCAACGTAAACTCGAACGGTTGCAATCTTAGTTGGTGTAACAACCCAAATTTCAGGTCAACATCTATCTCGAGCTATGATGATTATTTTTCTATGTAATTGATTATAGTCGTTTATGCTATATGAGGTTGGATGAAAATTTTCATTTATTGGGTAATTTCAAGCCATGATTGAGTTTCTATTTGTTTTTAGCGTCTGAGAAAGTCAGAAAAATTTATGTTGTCGCTCCGAGAGTGTGATTATGTTATTTTTGTATTTTATGGCGTTTCTTCGAGTTTTTGTAAAAACCGTGTTTAAAGGTCGTGTTTTACGTGATTTAACGTTTCATTAAACGTTTTAAAGTAAAATTAGTGGGACGGATTAAAAATATTTACTAACGTGGTGTGACCCCAGTCTTTGGCCAATTTTATTAATAAAAGAAACACATTGTACTAATTTTGAAGGACTAGTAAGAAGGAAAGGCCAAAAGTGCCAAACTGTCAAAGTTGTTTTCTATATAAAGTCACCGCACACACACTTAAAAAATTTTATCAAAATTTTTACTCTCCTTCCTTCTCCTCTCTTTTGTACGACCGGCCAAACAAACACCCACCCATTTCCGGTTGATTTCTGACATGCAATAAAATTTATTTACATATTATTGATCCTTGTATCAAGGCCTACAAATCCACTAATAAAATCCCACATGCATTAAGTTTTGAAAAGGTTAGATTTTTGGTTTGTTCTTGAAGATTTCGAGTATAAGGGGTGTTTATAATTGCTAGATTAGTGTTTTGAGCAATTGGTTTAGTTGAAAAAGGTTTGGTTGTTTGTTTTGGGTGTTCGTACGATTTCAAACAACAAGGGGGGACCATATTTGATTTTTCTTATAGCATTGTGAGCATTCTAGTTATGTTTTTGTGTTGATTAATTTGATTATATTGCGTATTGTATGATTATTACTAGATGTTCAAGTGCGAAAAATTATTGAAAGCGTATTTGGTTATTGATCAAAGTTTGATGGTTTTGGTATGATTACATAGGCTAGTTAAACATGTTTTGATAGTTTATATTATGTTAAAATGTCATTTTTTTGATGGATTTGAGTTTGACCAAGGTTTAAACGCAAAAAGTTGAACCACCTCGTAGCGGTCGAGAAATTTTTGAAAGTATTTTACTAATGAAAAAGTGATAGTGTTTCGCCTTTACTTCCTTTCAGCTAGTGGATCGCACGTAGACTCTTATAATGAACGTTTTACGGCCAAGTCAAGTTTGGTAATTTTTGGTGTAAAATCCAACTAACGAAGTTGACTTTTGAGAATAGTCAAACTTGCGTAATACCACTATTTTGAATATGGTTTGTTAATGAACAATGGGTTCGTAATGTTAGTTAATTGATGACGAAATAGAAAGTTCGGATTATATTATCCTTACTTTCGTAACTTTCTAAAAAATAGAAACTTGTGGAAAAGGTTTGGGATATTGTTAGTAGCGTCAAAGTGAAAGACTTTTGCGTCGGCACTTGGAGATTGTAGTATATGATGTATATCCACATGAATGGTGATATAAATAGATGCAAGTATGCATTAATATGAGTTATTATACTTTTAGGTTCGCATAATACCGCGATATATGTTATTATATAGCGGCATTTGAAACGAGGTTAATTGCACTTGTTGATTTGATTGAATTGGAATCTTTTGTTAAGGTGAGTCATAGACCTCAGCATTTTAAAATTATTTTGGATTGGTTTATAAACCCGCAGGAGATACATGTTTCGTTATAAAAAAACGAACACATATGAATTTATGGTATGTTTGGAACCCGAATTATGAGATTGTTTCCGCATTAGTAAGCTATGTCGAAGTTCCATTTATTTCATGAACCGTTAATCGCCTTCGATGTTGACCTAATCTGCATTAAATAGATCTATTTGGGTTTGACAACCCCGTCCGGGAATGAATCCTTGTGAACACCCCTGTCAAACCGAAAGTTTTGTAATTTAGAATAGAGTAGTAGGTATATGACAATAATACCTTGTTCTGGGGCAAATTGGCATATGAAAAGATATGTGCTTGTTCACGTTCGGTGTCATGAGCTTAATGCGTAAAAGAAAAGAGATTGTTATACATTGTATTCGTTGCAATGTTTTTCCGAGAACTAATTATGTGTTTAAAGATTATTTCTTATGGATTATTTTTAACTCTATGAATTTCACTCAACAATGTTGTTGATGTTTTAAACATGTTTTATCCCAAGTAACCAAGAATGAAGGCAATAATGGCGTGGAGGTGTCGTGTGTGTGATGATTTTGGTGAAAGACTACTTGTGTGTTCCTTGTCTTTCAAAAACAATGTCTTAATGTGTTTTAAAACAATGTCTTTAATTTGAAACAATGGTTTTTCAACTGTTGTAATGGTTACGGTTGCGATCTTGTAGGGACCTGAACGCGTTTTTCTCTGATTAATAATGGAACACATGCTTGTAAAATGTCTCATTTGGGTCGTTTTCTATTGTCTTGGTGTATTATGCTATCGAGTAACACCCAATTGCTATTTCCGATGCGCAATCCAAAGTTGGGGGTGTTAAAGAGTGGTATCAAGAGCCTAAGGTTATAAAGAACTAGGTCGAGTCTTTTTGAAAACCTAGACTATAACGCTTCTACACGCACTCCAAGCCTCCTCGTTGCCATTGGTTACATATAGAAAGGTAAGGTATATTTATGCATGTGTTGTATGCATAAATTGTAACGTATTGGTAAATTTATGCATGTGTTGTATGCATAAATTGTTACGTATTGGTATACTTATAAATTGTTATGTATTGGTATATTTATGCATGTGTTGTATGCATAAATTGTTACATATTGGTATATTTATGCATGTGTTGTATGTATAAATTGTACTTTAGATAACTATCTTACCCTTTGACTTTTCGGGTCTGGCTTGACTTATAAGAACGATCATCTAAATCACGTTTTCACGACTCGGACTCTAAAGCAATTTGATGTGAAATGATATTCCAGACAACTTTTTAGTTTTTACCCGAGACCTGAAAACAAGCAGAAGAGGGTAAAACAGCCTCGCAAAGTTTAGGAAAAAACCGCACACTGACGCGTAACCGACCCTGAAATGATTAAAGATAAATATTTATCAGTTTTAGTAAATAAACGTATTTAGTAAATTAGTCATCATTTTATTCGAAAACGTTTGAACGAGACGTAACCATTTAATTATCACGTTTTATTAAATAAGAATATTTAATAAATTATTTAACATTTTATTCAGTGACGTTTGTTGAAAACGTGAATATTCGAGTTGAAATCCATTTTTCTTTTCTATTTCAGACAAGGCGTAACCGGTTCATAAAATAAATAACAGATATTTTATTAAATGTTATAAAATATTTATGAAATATTATCAAATGAATACTCATTTTTATCAGAAAAATGATTTGGAAAACAACGGCGCAAGATTCGCGCGTTGAATCATTCGTTAAGTCGTCCAAACGAGTCCCGAACCAATATTCTATAAAAGTTTCCCCAAACGTTACACCTTTGGTCCCTGTGAAACATTTATAAAATTTACCCTCAACTATTATACATTTTCTATTTCATATAAAAGTTTTATACATTTTCTCATTTATATACATAAAAACAAACACACACACACAATGCTCTCTTTCCCTCTCCCCAAATCCGGCAGCCACCTCCGGCCACCGTCACCGCCGCCGTGCCGCCACCGGAAAACTTTTCCGGTGACTTTTTCCGGCGAACCCAAAAATTATAAAAAAAAGATAGATCCGTCCCGGATCTATCCGATCCCCACCACCACGCGCTGCCACCACTGCTGCCGCCACACCGATGCACCACCTCCACCACGTCGCCATCATCACCGCCACCACAACCACGACCCACAAGGGTGCGTTCGGTTTGACAGAAAACCCAAAAAGGGTGCGTCCGTTTTGTGGTTAAACAACACAAGGGTGTTGTTTCGGTGGCTTAGCAGCAGGGTGCGCATGGTTTGTCCTCAGCCCCGAAAAGGGTGTCGGGTTTAGTTCTACAACAAAAAGGGTACTTTGGTTTTTGCACCGGTAAGGGTGCGTTTGGTTGTAAAACCACCCGAAAAGGGTGCGTTTGTTGTGGGACAGCCACAACCCGAAGAGGGTGCGTCCGGTTTCGGGTTAACAGCAAGGGGGGTTTGGTTTGGTTAAAATCGATTAGGGTGCGCGTGGTTTATTTGGCAGCAGCAAGGGCTGCGTGTGGTCTCATTACTCACCAAGAATGGTGCGTTTGGTAATAAAAACAGCCAAAAGGGCGTTTGGTGGAGGGTGTAACAGCCGCAAGGGCGGTTTGGTCTAAAGGGACGCGTTTGGTTTGTATTTCCATCGGTTATGGTGCGTTTGGTTTAGTAGCAGCCGTAGGTGCGTTTGGATTTGGGTTTACCAAAAATTAGGGTGCGTTTGGCTTAACAGCCATGCACAAGGGTGTGTTTGGTTGGTGGTGTAGCACGAAAGAGTGTGTTTGGTTTTGTTTCCACCAAATGGGTGCGTTTGGGTTTGTGGGTTAACAACCGACGAGGGTGTGTCGGGTTGGCTGTCAAACAGCCGGGACAGCCGGGGGGTTTGTTTGGTTTGATAATCAGACACAAAAGGGTGCGTTTTGTTTTGCACCATAAATATATTAATTGTTTCATTTATTATCAATTTAATGTATATGTGATGAAATCTGTTTAAACTTGCGACGTCTAAGTAAAATGTGATATTAATATTTAAAACGGGATTGATAATAATGTATAAGCGATACTAGATATAGTTTAGACGAGTTTTGAACTAAAAACGGACTTTGGCGCGTTTTGTAACGAATAATTAAGAGCAGAAAACGGAACATGGGATTCGGGATTCGAGATTTTGAAAAGATCGATTTTGGTTTACAAAATATAATGAATTATATTTTTATGGACGTTTAGACATAAAACGGGACTTGTAACTCCCAATAACGAAGAAACTGGAGTGAAATCGGAATATACACTTTAATAGAAAATAAGTTATTTTTAATATATTAAATCTGACAGATCTATTAATTAAACGATTTGAGCACTTTCGAGTCCGTTTCAGCCTTCCGGCGAAACACGAAAGTTGTTCGTAATGACATTTTACTTTGCCGCGAGGATTGTCTGCTTTAAAAATTAAGATATAGCGGGTCAAAACTAAAGGTCGATTAATATATTATTTCAATTAATAGTTTTAAGATCATTATTCGGTTCTAAAAACGGAAGGTCTAAAAATAGTAACTTTCTTTAAATATTAGAGATAAGTTATATTGGACGGAAAATAGTATATATACATAAAATATACTAAGGGTTAAGGTTTAAAGACGCGCAAGTGGATTTCTCATCACATGTATATATGTATGTATACATATTAAAATATGTATGATTTCGTCGTTACGATGTACGCATCGTTGATCGTATTTAATACGTGTATTATAATAGAGCGACATAATTATAGGTCGTGGCCGAGATCGTTGCAGATTCGGTTGTGATTTATTTGGATTATTTGATCGTGGTCTTTGATCAAGGTGAGTTTATAGCTCCCCTGTTTTTACTCGTTTTACATATATTTGGGGTGAGAACATGCTTGTTTGCAAATGCATTTACATGGTTGATTACAAATTGGTTTACATACTTATTTGCATAGCTCGCTATGGGATACATTATTTGACTTCATTTTTGGTCACAAATACATACTTTACATTTGAAATGATTACGGATTAGCTTAGGCGGATTGAACTGCTAACAACAAAATTACTGCCCGGGTGTTCTTGGAGGGGACACCGGTAACGGGAGTACATATTTTTACTTTACTGCCCAGGTGTTCTTGGAGGGGAGACCGGTATCGGGAGTATATATTCTTTAAATTGGTCATGCATTCTTTATAAATCTTTGGGATAAGATTGGTACTTTTGGTGACATAAAATGTGTGTAAAGTCTTGGGCGTTCCTGGATTATAACATTTATATAAACCTATGAATTCACCAACTTTAATGATGACTCGTTTAAGCAAGTTTCTTCAGGTGATATAGAACTAGTTAATTAATTTTTGATGTGACATTGGAGTCCTTTACATACAAGTTTTTCATGGTATTAGCAATGTATGGGACAAACTATTATTTTGAGTTCAGAAAATCAACGAGATTTGTAATTAACAAACTACCATTTTAGAGTCGATCTCTTTGAATCTAGCTGTTAATGTATAACTGACTGTAGCCACCCATGTATTATTCCGCTGCGATGGATGATATTTTTGGGGGTGTTTCACAAACCCTTTCACAAAGAAACATATTGTAAGCCTATAAACCCTTCCTCCTTCATCTATAAATAGAGGCCATTGTGCCACAGATTAGGGCATGTAGTTTTAATCAATCTAGTGTAGCTTTTTATTGTATTTTACAGCTTATATTAGTTTAAGTCAGCTTATTGTAACTTTCTTTCAAGTCTTGTAAACGTTTTTTAAGTATTAATGAAATTCTAAGTTTTTATGTTAAATTCTGTTTTTATGTTAATGAATTATATGTTTTGAAAATGGTTCTGATAAGCTCATATAAGCTCTTGTTTAAACTGTTTTACTAAAGCAATATAAACTTTTATATAGCTTATAGTGTTTAAGCTAATTTCACTCAAAATCCACCCCTAAAAATACCTCAGCTTAACTTGGAAGATAAGCCAAACCTGGATGGGCTTATATGACCATACTAGCTTGTTTTCAAACAAGCTAGAGCTTGTTGATAAGCTCTTAAGAGCATTTATGCCCTTGTTTTGAGCAAAGGGTTTCGTAAGTTTTCACTTTTCATATTTTAGCTTATTTTCTGCATTTGCTTGTTTTACTGCTTATTTGGTGCTTATTTCTGCTTAATACTGCTTGTTTATGCTTATTTAGTATAGTTTATAGCTTAAATATAGTTTAGTATAGATTTGATATAAAACTGCTTATTATTTAGTTAAAACTGCTTTTAGTATTAGTTTACTAATAAGTGCTTAATTTTCAATCATAATTGCTTTTTAGTCTTTATCATACTTAGTCATAAATCTGTTTTAGTCTTTTTAAGCTTTTCATAATCTGTCTCAGTCTTAAATTGGTTTTTAAATTTTTAAAAGGGTGTTTGGCACAAGCAGCACTAACACTAACCCATGTTAGTGCTGCTTGAGTCTCTTTTGACCAAAAGTCCAACTTTGTTAAGCCCATTTAAGATGTTTTGATCAAGCTCCAAAAGTTTTTAAGGTTTAAAACATATTTTCAACGTTTTTAGTATTTATGTCTTGAATCTGTGGGATCATAGCTTTTGATATCAGCTTATATGCTAAGCTTCTTATAAGCTGCATTTTGGTATTGGTTTTAGCTTGTATTTGATCTCTATATGCATCAGATTAGAGTCCATAATTATTGCAATTGTCATTTGGAATGTTAAGTTCTAATCTGTCAAGTTCATAGGTTTCAGTTTTAAAAGTTTAAACACCACTTTTCAATCTCAAATTTAGGATAGTATAAGTTTGTTTTAGGTTTTGATTTTCATAGCTTAGTTCTACGTAGTTGTAAGCTTAATCTATTTTAGCTTATTTTAGATTTATAACAGCTTTTACTAGCTTATTCTTAGGGCTACACATAGCCATTTAGTTTTTTTTACAAAAACCTTAAAAGCCAAAAACATAGTTAGTAGCCTAATCTGTCATTTTCATAAGTCTTTTTTCTAGATTTTTAAGTGTTTTAGCTTGCTTATTTTTGGTGTATTCTAGTAGCTTATAGGTTGAAATTTATCTGTTTTGAACTTTTGAAGGTTAGCTTTTAGCTTAAGTAGCTTAATTTTGAGCTCAAAACTGTTTTTATTTTCAAAAAGCCAAAAACAAAAGTGAAGTCTGTCATTTTCAAATTCCTTTTTCAGCTTATTTTCTTAATCATTTTGTTTAAATCCAGCTTATTTGTGTTCTTGGAGTCTTAGTCTTTATCTGTTTTAAGTTTGCAGCTTATTTCATTTGCTTATTAGCTTTAAAAAGTTAGCTTAAACTTTGGTCTTAGTCCTTTAAACTGTTTTTAAGTCTGCTGCCTTGGTACCCTTTTTAGTGCTTTTTAGATTCTTTTGTTTGCTTATTTTTAGTTAGAAGTGTTTATTAGGTTTAGATGTTCACCTGTTTTCAGCTTATTTGTCTTCTAAATTGCTTATTTAGTCCAAAAAGCAAAACAGTTTAGCCAAATTTGTCAAAATCCTTATTAAGCATTCTGTCATCTTTAAGTAGCTTATTTCTAGCTTATTAGTAGTTTTTAGAAAAAGTGGTTTTACAAAAAGTGCTTATTTTAGTCTTATTTTGCTTTTTCATTTAATTTTTTTTTGCAAAATAAAAATGTTGGGAGTATAGGGAAGTCTCAGGCTCGAACCTAGGACCTCTACCTTAACCTCCAACACTTTAGCACACACACCCTTTACCATCTGCGCCCTTGAGACTTTTGCATTAGTCCTTCAAACAATATTTCTTTTAACCCATTTTTGCCATTTAGCCTTTCAGCCCTTTTAGGCTTATTTTCAGCTTATTGAGGAAAGACGTTTGGACCACGATTTTATTTATCTAGGAAAAGAATTATTCAAGTACTTTTCGTGATTTTATCAGATTTTTCTAATTATTAAAATAATGTTTTAAAATATTTTTAGATTAAATAATGGTTTTTAAAATCATAATAAAATAAAATATAAGTCGAACAAAAAAATATAATTCTTTTTTCGAAAATTATTTTTAATCATTTAGGACTTTTATAAATTAGATTTTCATTTTTAGGGTTAAAATTTGATAATTTAGGTTTTTTAGTCGCGTTTTTAGATCCCCGTTAACGTTTTTAGTTTAAATCTTTAATTGCTTTAATTGTTGCTTGCCTTTATTTGTTTTTTTTTGCATTACTAGAAATAGAATCAAAACCAAATATTTGATCATTCAAATCGCGCGATCGCAAACTTAACCACGATTCTCTATTCACACTTCGTCGGGATACGACTCGGGAAGATTTGGTCATCACTTTTCCTAAAGTGATTTTCATTTCTTTACGGAATACTATTCTTATATTATTTGATAATAGGTATTTTAGTTATATATATATATATATATATATATATAAGTACTTAAATACTATTTTTGCTCAAAACAATTTTGTTGGCGCTGCTGCAGGGGAGGTTGGGGCTATTATCGAGTTTACGTTTGAAGAATAGAGTTTGCAGGACTCTTCCTCGTGAAATTATGCGTTTCTTTTATATAAAACTAAAACTAAAAAAATACAAAATCATTTTATTTTTCTCGATTTATTTTTGTAGATTTATTAGAAAGAAAAAAAATACTTTTCCTAAAGTATTTGAAAAAAAAACCAAAAAAATCAAAAAACAACAAAAATAACCGTTGTGTCACTTGTGAAATCAGCTCACCTTTAGATTACAAACTATAAGAGAGGTATAAGTAGGGTTGATCCTATGATCTTTGACCCGAAGGGAGAAGGTTTTTAAAACGCTTCGCACTTACCCGCTCCTCCGCTTCTTTGTGAGTTTTCTAGAGAGCTACCGTACACTTGTTCGATTACCGGTTACAAAAATATTTTTCTTTTTATTTCTCTTATTTTATTTTTAGTGCATGCGCACTCGCTCTTCATCGAATTTAATTGTCGAATCTTCCACGACTCCGAAACGTCGTAATCGTAGACGTTCCAAGCAAAGAGTCGAACCATTTTCTCTTGAAGAGACTTCTGTAGTTACGATGGCCGATCAACGTACTATGAAGGAATTACTCCAAGCACCCACCGAGGGTTACGGAGATGCTATCGTTATTCCCGCTATTCTTGCGGAGAATTTTGAGCTTAAACATGGTCTTCTAAATCTTGTAACTTCAAAACAATTTTACGGATTTGAGAAATAAGATCCTCATGCTCACATTTGTTGGTTTAACAAGATCACTTCCACGATTAAGTATAATGATGTGCGTAATTCGTCGATTAATCTTATGCTTTTTCCATTTTCTATAGAGGGGCAGCCTGGATTTGGCTCGAAAAAGAACCCCCTCGTTCTATTCTTACTTGGAAAGATCTTGTTTCCAAGTTTATTAACCAATTCTTTCCTCCTTCAAAAACTACAAATCTCCTGAATGAAATAACAAATTTTCAGCAACGTTTTGATGAATCATTTTGTGAGGCATGAGACCGTTTTAAGGATCTCCTTCGTGCATGCCCACATCACAGTTTTACAGAGTTGCATCAACTTGATACCTTCTACAATGCTTTAACCCCAACCGATTAAGATTCTTTGAATGTCGTCGTCGGTGGTAATCTTTTGACCAAAACTCCTCGAGATGCTTTGGCAATTATTGAAAACTAATCGAAAGTTCGCAACTCACGGAACAAACTGGTTGTTTCAAAAGTGAGTACGAATGCTCCTTCTTCTTCTACCCCTTATTTTCCCGAGATTGCCACTCTTGCCGACGCCGTTAAGGCTATGCTTCTTTAGAAATCTTTTCCTCCGGCTTCCGTAAAAGCGGTTGAGGAAATTTATGTTACTTGTGGTGGCCCGCATCTTTACCACCAATGTCTTGCCACCGATGGCAACGTTTTTCCGGTATATCGAGATAATATTCAAGGATATGTTTCAGCAGCCGCAGTAAACTATAATCAGGGAAATACCGGATACCGTCCTCAGAGTGTAGCTAACCAAATTCGACCACCGAGTTTTTCTCAACCGAATGTGCAAAATAATCAATCCCAGTACAATCAAGGTTATAATCAAAACAGAGGAAATAATCAAGGAAATCCTGAATTAGTCAGCTCAGATCAGCAAACTAACTCAAGTTGCTCCTTCGAATGAATTGTTGAACTACAAGAAGATAAATGATGCTAATATGAAAGCTATGCAAAATCAAATAAATAATGTAAAAAATGAATTAAGAAATGAATTGAGAAATGAAATGCAAACTTCAATACAAACTTCAATGTCAAATAAAACCAATGAGCTTAAGAATATGATGGCTACTTTTTTCCAAATGAATACCGCTTCTTCTTCAGGTTCGGGTTCACTTCCTAGCAACACCGTTGCTAACCCAAGAGGTGACTTGAAAGAAATCGCCACCTGAAGTGGTATTTCTTATGATGGGCCTCCAATTCTACCTCCCTCCTCTCATCCTCTCCCAAGTTAGTGGAACGGGAACTCCCCAAGGTGCAAAGATAAACGGTCCTAACCGAGTACCGAAAACATCCAACCTCCGGTAGTCCAAATTCAAGCTCCAATTGATGAGCCCGTTGTTGCTCTTAAGCCTAAACCGTCTATACCTTATCCTTCGATAGCCAACAAATAAAAGCTCCGTGAAAAAGATGATAATCTTGCTTTGAAATTTGTTGAAATCTTTAGGGAATTACATTTCGAGCTCAGTTTCGCGGATGCTCTTCTAAATATGCCAAAATTTTCTTCAATGTTTAAAAGTCTCTTAAATAACAAAGAAAAATTATCTGACTTAGCCAAAACACTGGTGAATAAGAATTGTTCAGTGGTTATCCTAAAAAAGTTGCCCGAAAAACTTGGAGACCCCGGTAAGTTTCTCATTCCATGTGATTTTCTAGAGTTAGTTGAATGCTTAGCCTTGGCCGATCTTGGTGCAAGCATCAACTTGATGCCTATTTCCATATGGAAGAAGCTCTCACTCCCCGAACTTACTCCTACTCAAATGATTCTTGAACTCGCAGACCGGTCGACTACTAGTCCATCCGGTATTGTCGAAGATGTATTTGTAAAAGTAGGAAAGTTCCATTTTCCAGCCGACTTCGTAGTCGTTGATTATGTTGTCGATCCTCGGTTTCCCTTAATTCTCGAGAGACCCTTTTTGAGGACGGCACATGCTTTGATTGATGTTTATGGTGAAGAATTAACTCTCCGAGTTGATAATGAATCCATAACCTTTAAAGTTGGTCAAACTTCGAGATACTCCTACAATGATGCCGTGTCGATTAATCGAATTGATGTCATCGACGTAGCTTATGAGGAGTATGCTCAAGAAGTGCTTGGATTCGCGGATAGTTCTACGAGTGGCAATCCCACTCTGTCTTTAGATCCTATCCTTTCTACTTCTTCCCCCTCTCACTCCTTTTGAGGAAAGTGATTTCATTTTAGAAGAAATCGAGGCTTGTCTTACTAATGAGTTAATTCTACCGGGAATTGAGGATGACAAATTTGATCCGGAGGGAGACCTTATTCTGCTCGAGAAGTTATTAAATGATGATCCATCATCTCCACTCCCTCTGAAAGAACTTCATATTGAGGAACTTAAAATCGTAAAATCTTCTATTGATGATCCTCCGGAGCTTGAGCTCAAGGATCTACCTTCTCATCTTGAGTATGCATTTTTGGAGGGTACCGATAAACTACCC
>BQNB010142974.1:0-15072 GCA_026074375.1 Tanacetum coccineum | reverse complement strand
TATGAACTGCCTTACCCAGTCAGATGAATTCACACTTTGATGTAGCTCAACACATATCGGTAGCGCTGTCATTGATTATGTTTTTCAAACTATGAATGCAAAATACACACATTTGCCATCTTTTAAATAGATAGTCTCTACACCTACTCTTCATAATACAATGACAAAGAAGAAAAGCACAACACATGTCTAAAAATATTATCCCTGTGCTCTTTAAATCATAAACAATAAACACCACAGACTTTTTAAAAGTTCCTATTTTTCTTATTCATTTACTGACCAATATTGTTTGTAAACATACACCAAGAAAAGATAGGATATAGAATCAGATCACCACTTCAGATTTTGCTTTTAATAATATAACTATTTCTGAAAAAATAACCCTATCTTTGTCACAACTGTGCAGATAAACATGTTGTTCACATTCCATTATTGAATATACTAGAACCCAAAATAACATAACACATTAACATCTTATTACAGCACAAAGACACACAAATATGATTACACTTACACAACACACGTAAACACGACACAAATTACACATTATTTTTAAACAAAGAAAAATTTGAGATACTAAACAACTTCAGTCCACCTCATAACCACTAAGCTTTAAGATAAACCTAGACTTCTCGCGTGCCTTAGCCTCCACCTCCCTCATCAGCGCCAAAGTACGGTTACACCTATCTACGTCATCTGCCTGCAATCCTTCCATAAATCTCACAGTCTCAACAACGTCTTCATGATTACCCAAAGCCTTAAGCTCTCCGATACACTCTTCTTTACTCTGAATATAAATCCTCAAACCACAAGAAATACCCCTATACTCCCTTATTACAACAACATCTCCACCAACTTCTTCATTAAACAGAGTCAACAAGCGATCTTTGAAAACCAGTGGGAACCGATTCGAAACATTAACAAAAACCAACTCCAACTCTTAAAGAAACTCACACAACACACACAAGCACTAACACGTTTAAATATAGTGTCAGGACCCCAAGATTTAAAACAAAAACAACGGCCAAACACATAGAATTACTAACATACAAACACAGCATGTGACATTAACAGACAAACAATAGATAACACGCACTCACCTCCTTACATTCCTACATGTCTATGCCAGCTATTCTATACCTTACACATCGACCTCCTTTTGTTTCTAGATCTCTGCGCCACCTATTATATGTCAAAACAAACAAAGCCAAAATCAACTACTCACATCATGTGCCCCTACATAACGCACACAAAAAACAACATATAAAACTATTTCTAACTTCAGGTGTCTGCCACACTTTATGAACACCATTGCATGAAAAATCAGGTTTCTCACACGGTGTCAAAATTCGTATTATTTGTTTCGTAACTTATTACACATACACAGGATTCTGATAACATTGTCAAAAAAAAGGTCCTAGCTTTCTCTCAATTTTTCCATGGTACATATTGCAACTGCACCTCAAAAAAGCATACACCACATAAAAAAAACTAAACATACAAACCTTATAAAAAAAATCATCATCCACAACCACCTCTGTAACACAATAATAACAGAACAACATAGACAAGCTACATACTAACATAGATTTCATTCATAGAAATTTCATTTACATAAGACATAGACACATCTACACTAGCTTCCATCTAACCATACAACACAAACAAGACACATACAGCTAACATAAACAAGGTTCATACACACTACATAGACACCCTACCATAGACACAACTAGCATACCCAAGAACCCACAAACACCTACATACTTAAGGGTTGCTTCCAACAAAAGATTTACACCACTATAAAAGCCCACACAAAAGAAACATACATACCTCCAAAAGAGATGAACCAACATTCACAACACAAACACAACCCTACACAACCTCATTCCTCATAAGCCTTCTAATAGAGATGTTCTTCTCAGCTATCTTCACCTCTGTCTCCTTCATCATAAGACGCAAACGAACTGCCTTCTCCACATTCTTCAAACGCAAACGCTCCAACAATCCCAAAGTCACATCACCATCATCCCAATCGCCCAAATCCCTCAGCTCAGCAATCGAAACACCCAACCTCCTCACACTCCTCCAATGATCACGCGACATCCTATGATACTGATCCACCTTCCTCATATCTGCAAACATTTCTCGATACAACATTGCCACCAAACGTTCTCTAGGAGACTGAGAGACATGCTCATTAGGCAAGTGAGCAGTATGCCCATTAGGCAATTGAGAAACATGCATATTATACAATTGAGAAACATGGCCATTAGGCAATTGAGAAACATCTCCATTAGACAATTGAGAAACATGCCCATTAGGCAATTGAGAAACATGCCCATTAACACCTTCTTGAACAATTGGAGACGATACATTCGAAGATTCAGCCATCTAATACAATTAGGAAGAAAAAAAGATACTACCCATGAAGAAACCTACATTTATATAGGAAAAAAAATTGGTGCTCATCCTCGAGCTACAAAAACCTGGAAACTATGTAACATACGCCGGTATCACAAATACAACCGGAGTACACAAGAAAAACCATTGAAAATCATCAACAAGCCCAGTATACTTAGCCCAAACTCTGTCTATTTAACACCCTATACATGTAGGGGTGTTGATCGGTTCGGTTAGTGAAACCAAAAACCAAACCGAAGCGAACTAGAACTTGAACCAAACCGAGCTAGAACTCAACCTGAACAACTCGAATTTCACACTTTATTTTTAAAAAAATTAATAGTTTACATAAATATTTGCCAACAAAAAATATTTCAAGAGTTCGGTTCGGTTTTGGCAGATTTGGCTCGATTATTAATTCGGTTCGGTTGTTTTGGGTTCGGTTCAGTTTTGATTTTCGGTTTATTCAGACATTTCACTTTTTTTGCTCACCCCTGTATACATAACACTAAAATAAAAAAAACTCGAAAGTTAACATTAAACCCCTAAACAAAAAGCATACATTACAAAAACAATGAAACCATATACAAACAACCCGATCAAACAGAAAAAAACAAAAACCCGCGCTCCGTAGCGAAGCACGGGCTACAAACCTCTTTGAATAAAATTGTAGGCACGCTTTATGTCTTGTTGAGTTATATCTTGTTGATAAGGTATTTATCATGTCTAATTTATCGTTAACTTTGATACAAATTTTCTTTTGTTAACATCCTAACATGAAACCAATAAGCAAATGCATACATGAACACTATATTTAAATTTGCGCATTAATATGTGATTCATGCTAGATTGTTTATATGATACATACTTAATTTGACACCCTTATAATTTGTTTGTGATCATTTCAAAACTTAGTAGAGTATTAAATTTGATTTAGTGATACTTAATTTGACACCCTTATAATTTGTTTATGATCGTAGAGTATAAAATTTAATTTGTTTTTTTAGTATTAATGCTAATCTTATACGATCTAACTAAATTTATTAGGACACGGAATTTGTCCACATGTTGACATTCCTTACAAATTTGACATTCATTTTTTAAATATTATCGTTATATCTTACATTGTGTGATCCATTTAAGCAAATGTATGACATCATAACGAAATTTGAAGGTTCGTGGAGTATTGTGGTAATTCATTGATTTGATATGTGAACATTTGATAAAATATGTTGTTATTACATAGATTTACCCCAAACAAATATATCTAACTTTTAAAGATGTGAACTTAAATCTATGGAGAGTTCTTTTGTAGTGCAATGTCGTATACAATATCATGTTCACATATCTTCGAGATAACGTACAAATGAGTCGTCACCAAGCTGTGTATTATGGCCGATAAATATTTAAGCTTTTCGTAGAAACAAAAACAAATTAAAGTCACATTCTACATGAAGGAAATAGACATAAGTTACGAAAACCGGTCACAAATTAATGGCATATTTTACACGAGTTTTTCTTGCCAGGGTCATGAACGGGTTGATCATGCTTAGAAGTTGCAAGGATTACATAACTGGCCTATCCCTTTTTGCGAGCTCGGCATTGTCGGTTCAATGCAAACTTTAACATATTGTTGGTCTCATCTATCTTGTATCGTTGACAAGGATAACATTATAAGATAATTCGGTCGGGGTAGTCATTTACATATGGCATTGATTAACTAAAAATTGAAAATAATGTATACTTCTTGTTAAAAAATTATACAACGTGTTTTATATGACCAAAATGATACAAAAAAATATACACATACTTAGCCTCAAGTAGTTATAAATCGAATTTAAAATTTATTAATGTGTGATGGTCCCTAGTAGGTATTTCCTTAAAAGTTAACATTCATTTTTCAATATTATCGTTATGTCTTGCAAAACTTGTACGACCATTTATATAAAAATGTAATGAAAGGTCAAACGAACCCAAATGACAACATTATATATATCAATAACATTGCGTATATAGCAGAAATTTTTATAACATTTGGAGGAAGAAGATATAAATGTATCATATTACGTAGTGAAGGCCAACAGGCAAATGAAGATGTTTTTAGAGTCTAATATCATAATCGATATTGAAATTTTTAGCAATTAGTTTGGTCGATGTTTGTGGTCCATAAGAAAGGTATGAAACGAGATGACGTGAATTTGATTCATTTATGAAAGCAGACATGGATTACTTGTAGAGTATGTCAATCAAATGGTGTAATAAACCATAGTTATGAAATGATGGATAACAACTTAAAGAAGCTCGTAGATTTGGCAATTCTTTGAATATTTGATTTCGGCTTATATTTCATAAACCTCAATTTTCTGGCTTATTTTGAGATATATGAGCTTATATAAGTTTATCAAATCAATTTGATACTAGGTATAACTCATTCTTCTTTTGGCAATCTTCGTTCAAACAATAAAATTCATTTTTCTTTTGGCATGTAACTTACGGTGGTTTTTACTGGAATTTCAATTTTCATACGACACATTATTTTTTTTTCAATTTGTTAGGTCTATCTAATGGCGTCAAGTGTTAGAGTTACCGATAGATTTCAGATTAAAATTTTATAAGCACAACTATGTTATTGGGTAGCTTTGGCATTAGACATTGGTGGGTTATCACAGGTTTTCTACCAATAAGAATTGGCGAAAGAAAGCGGTTTCAAATCTATCAATCTACCTATATGAGAGCAAATGCTATGCAATTATGCAAAAGTGAAACTAAACAGTAAAACTATTTACAACTTGTTGACTAATCGACAAGTGTTGTGCAAGTCAGTGTTTATTGCTTATTAAGCTATTATACAATAGGCATTCGTACGACGTCGTTTGGCCATTAGTGAGGCTGTTTTATATAAATGAGGTCGTTTTCCATTAATATGTGATGAGCTGGGTCGGTTTCATTTTGGTTTGTAATTGGGTTTTGGTGGCCCGTTTTGTTTCAAACTAGGCACTGGTTGATAGAAGTGTACTCAACACTCTTCTTCTGCTTCTTCTATCTCTATGCATTTCTTTTTCTCCCCAAATATACACACAACACTTCTTTCATATTTCGTTACAAACTAAGCACCGACGAAGTGTGCTTAATATTCTTCTTGGGTGCTTCTTCTATCTTTATACAATTTGTTTTCTCTCAAAATATACACAGTTCTTCTTCCATAATTTTGTTTTCAAGGTTTTGGACGTTGATGGTCGTTCACATATTAAGGGATTTGAAGGTTTGTTTTTTTGTTTTTTTTTTGTTTATTCGTGTAAGTTTGATTATGTTTTAAGTGTGTAAAATTTTGGAAATGGTCTATTGCATGTGGTGTTGGGAAGTGTTTTTGTTCTTTTTTAGCTAATTTCTTTAAGTTCCCGTAGCTTGAAGTGTCGATTTGGGAGTTGATCGTGGTTGTTCGATTAAGGGTAAGTTGAGGATCAGAACGAATACCACATTATGAAGTTTCAACTTCAGTATGACATTTTGTTAATACAAATAAGCCGTAACGACGTTTATTTATATTTTAAGATCCTTCTATGTTTTGTTGATAACAATCATAAAGTCATTGTTAGTAGAAAATAAAGTAAATAAGTTTTAAACCAATAGTTTTCTAACTCATTACAATTATCATACATCAAACTACATAATTATTTTACAAAATTATACATTATACAAGTAACACAAAGTTACTTACACATCTATTTTTAGAAATTACTTAAAATAAAAATGCATTTTATATTATGCATGACATTTCCATAATCTTTCATATCTAAGCAAGATCTTGGAAGATTACACAAGATTTTTGAAGATTTGATATCTAAAATACGGATTTACATACCAGTTTTCCGGATCCCTTGCCTAACACTGGCCAGATCCCTTTTGGAAGGGATCCGCCGAATCCGGGTAAACAGTAGCAAATTTTGCCTATAAATAGCAAGCTATTTCTCATGTTTTCTTCACCCATCTCTCTTACATCTCTCTAAAATTCTCATAACATTATTTAACCTTTAATCTTAGATCAAACTTATTTTCATATTTCATTTTTGGTGATCCTCTTATTAGAAGAAGATATTACCGAGTTAGCATACGAGACGATCAAGCCCCAATTTTACTTGTTGCTAGTCTCCATCATCACATCAAGATCATTATATTGACTCCTGTACATCATTCATTCATAGTAAACATAAAATCATACCTTGTAAAATGTAGATAGTAATTGGGTTGGTTCTACCTTTATTAGAACCCGGTATTTAGCTTTGTACATGATAAAAATTAAGCGACGTAGGGTTGGTTCTACCTTTGTTAGAATCTGGTATTTAGCTTTGTACTAGATAAATTGTAAGCGACGTTGTGAGGCTTCTTCGCCAGACAAAGAGATTGTAGACTAATGTTTACGAAGTCTCGTGTTAGGTACTCGAGGAGTAGAGTGGGGCAAGGAAGGTATCCTTGTAGCTGAACCACTATAAATACTTGTGTCACGGTTCTATCTCTTCCTACTTTATTTTTACTTTACTTACCTTTATTATTTCTTTGATTGCATATATTATTTACAAATCAATATCATCAATCTTCACATAAACTTGATCTATATATTTTTGAAACGTAAAATTAAATCGGTAAAACTATTCAAACCCCCTTCAAGTTTTTCACACATTTGAATAAGGTTTTTTTCCGTTGAAATGTTGCTTATATTTTATAGTTCTTGAGTTTTAAAAAATGTATTTAGAGTCGCATAGTTCATTAGGAATGTTTTCTTATATTTGAGTTCATGTTTTTAACTTGCATGTGATGTTGTTAGCATTGGAATTTTGTTCATGTTGCAGTCAACATGTTTTTAGGCACACACATCTGTGTCATCACAGTTGCAGCATTTATTGTCAGCGGGCATTGATTTGTAAGAATACTTTATATGCCATCTGTTTGGCGATGATAGTTTCGCCTTTCAATTAGTTTTAGTTTTATAATTGCACAGACATGTTTCACATATAAATTGTTAGGAACTAATATATCACTTCACTTCACCATGATCGAAACAAGAAATAAGATTTAAGAAAGATTAAAAAACTAGAGAGAAGGTAGAGAGAGAAAGAAATAAGAAAGAAAGAGAGGAGGCGGATTGCTATGTGTAAAATGTTACAAATGAACAACCAACCCTTCTCCATGGTGGAGGAGGGGTATTTATACTTAGGCTCCTTATTTAGGACGCATAAGTTTAACTAACGGGCCAGGCTCGGGCATTGGTTAGGCTTTAGTCCACAACACATGGAATATTAGATTACATTAATGAGCCTGTTTCCCGTTCTAGCCTATTACAATGAATATTTAATAAAGATCGAAGATTCCATGTTCGACTCAATATTTTATGGCTAACAATCTCTCCCGAAGCGAGGTCTTTGAATTCTTTCTCTTTGAGCTTTTGAGTCTTTGTATTGGTCTTTATCTTTGTTGTAGGCTTGTTCCTTCATGCTATGTGATCTTTGATCTTGAGCCTTTTTCATTGTTTTTTGACTTTGTCTTTAGTTCCGAGATCTTTAAATCTTTCTCTGTGAGATCCTTGCTACCTTGCCATCTTGTGTCTTGACCAACATGCTCATACTTTGCATAATCTTGAAAGCTTACTAACAATCTCCCTTGACAATTGTTTTCTTGATAATCTTGATATCTTTAAGGAAGATCTTGAATATCAGAGTTACGTAAGTCTTTGTCTTTAATTCTTGAGCTTTTTATTATTCTTGAATCTTGAAGCTTATAGTATGTCTTTGTAGTTTGAGCATGAGCATCTGGTAATGAACCGGACTATGCTGGAATGAGGCTGCAACACCATCGTTTATACCTGTATTTAAATGTTAGTGATAAACAGCAGATATGGACGAATGTGGCTTTTTCATTCGTCAGAATATGGTTGCGATAACCTCTGGTTCCGTGAGGACCGACCTATGATTAGGTAGATTCAATTTAGAAGAATCTCATTGACATGGTTTCCAGCGTAAAGCGTAAGATCCTATAACATATATGTATTAGATTCACCATGCTTGCTTGTTCTTAATACCGAAACGTCTCAAAGCAGACAACACAATATGAGTGAATCAGTTAGTTACTATCTTACTAATTGAGTCGTCAATTCATTTACTGGACCAAAATCGATATCTATTTATCACAAGTTTGATTTATATAGAATCTCGCAAGTCACCTACCATAGAGCTATTTGGGTTTGATTCTGGAAGGATTTTCATTCGTCACTGTGGAATGCTAAAGAGCATCACTCTGAATGTTCTGGCATAATCACACGAATAGTGCATAGGACTCTTTGTTATCACTTGTGTTCTTGATGTTGAACAACAAGTGTTTATCATGAAATGTGTCCTAATGAGATTTATATGTATTGATCTCTTTGGCTCTAGACTCGATTTGTATGTTTTGGTTTTAGTGATCGGAGGCTGGAGATGACTGCCACCTATTTAATATCAACTACCTCGGAGTAAGAAAGTCAATAGAAGTCGTGTTGATCTCCGTGATAAATGAGACAAGTCTCTTTTGATAGAAACTCAAATGGCTAGGAAGGGTTATGCAGTGCATCACTGGGTCCATGATGTCTTGTCTTCAATACCAGAAATAATCTTTGTGATTCTGATAGCATATGTATTGACCCAGAGTCTACCTAAATGTTTGTGGAGGGCTTCTTTCTTTAGACTCTTTATCCATATATTTATTTTTCATTCTTAAACCCCTTTAATGCTTACCAAGACATCATTACTAACACATTGCTATGATTGTTCTAGTGTTAACTAATGTCTTAGTCTGCATTATTCCATTTTCTCATTCATCTCAAAATCATACCTAAGGACTACTATTTCTAGCTATGGAGTGTCCTTAGGTAGATCCCTCCGGTTCTGGTTGGATCATAGGACTAATACCTAACTTAACCACCTTATGACTTCAGAATCATCGTGAGTTAATAGGTTGTTGGGTAATTGATCATAACCATAAAACCTGTTTGAAAATCAATGAAAGTGTTTGATAGAATTATCAAAATCGTTTGAAACTTTGAGAGTTTCATCTTTTGGAAAACTCCCCTTCCACACATGCATCGATAAACAGGAGTGTTTTACACATGTGGGTAGAAGTAGAAGCACTTTGAGTCATTTATATCTCTTATTATTTTCTAGATCACATTTTAATTATATTTCTCTCCTTATTTTAAATAATAATACACTTAGTCTTTGAAATATCAAGTGATTAAAATTTACATATGTTTAACACCAAAAAATGATACCAAGATGTAACAAGAATATGAAATTGAGGGTGAGACAGTGTTGAGCACACAATTTTAAAAGATTATGAAATATCATTGAAGAATTCTTGAAAATTTATGCTAAGACACTGTATCATCTTATAACAAATATTCTAATGTAAGTTATGTCATTATTACTGATTTGTTATTAAGAGTCTTTTGATAATATTTTGAATACATAAGAATTGTCGTGAGATGATGTATCAAAAAAACATTAAAACTTTGTTTTTTGAAAAACTCCTCCTCAAAAAATTAAGTCATTTATAAATATGATGCCACTTGTTGAAAAGACCGTCTTTGAAAACTTTGTGAGGATTGGAGTGTTGAATACACAATTTTGAAAGATACCATAATTGTAAAATCACTTTATGTGAAATATTGTCATGAAAATTCTTGAAAATTTGTGTTCAACCTTTAGAAAAACATCATGATAGAAGACTTCTCTTCTAACGATAAGGATAAGCGCACTGAAGCGTACACTCTCCTTTTTCATTGGGGTCCGAGTTGCAATCTGAGAGCGATTACAAGTCATTAAGAAAATTAGAAATGACATGTTTTGAAACTTTCAAACTCTTGCTTGAACTTCATTTACATACCCGTGACAATATTAATCATCATTTCTAGTTATGTAAATGTTATCGATTTCAAGAGACATGTCAATAAGTTTCTTTTTGGAAATTTTTTATTTTCTAATTTTGTATTTGCTTTTTGAAATTTTGTAATTTTGTATTTGGTTTTATAGGTTTTATATTTTTGTATTTTGTTTTTCTTCAAAAATATTTACAGTTCGATGTTTGATGAAATATCAAGTAGATTCATTTGCCAGAACCTCCAGTTCTGCTAGAGTCAAACATCTCATACCAAGTCGTCTGTCAAAATAATCAAACCTATCGTGTGAAAGGGCTTTCGTAAACAAGTTAGCTAACTAGTATTCAGTTCTGACAAAGTATAATTGATGAGGTGTCATTTTATACACTATTTCAGAGTCATTTAACCCCCTAAATTATGCAAATATGCCCAGATTATGTGCTTAATCATTTGTTTTCCAATTTTCTAGTTTTTAGCACTTAGATGGCATTTGGAGGAAATACACGTAACTTGGACTCATTTGGAGAAGAAACGGACAAGACTATAGACCTACACCAAATCTATTAAAGAATTATGCATACAGCGCGTGGAGAAGGCATCACAGGCATAAAGAGACACCGTCGCAATCCATCTGGTGACGGTGTCAAGAAAATGACCACGGCTTCAGGACGTAGCCGACTTAAAAGAGGATCTAGAATCATCTACGTGGCAACGGCGTCAGGACTTCAAAGCGACGCCGTTGTAGCAGATTTTCTATATATATTAAACCAGAATTAGGGTTTTAAGTATGTAACTTTGTATAATTTTATGTAGAAGAACCCTAGTCATTCTAGCTGTTTTTTAGGTCATTTTTAGGGCCTCAAAACCCTATTGTAACTACCTTCAATCCATGTTTTAATCAAGTAAGATTGTTTATCAATAATCATTCAATATGTCTATGTGTTGTTTGATTGGTTTATGTTCTTGCTTTATCTTTAACATGTATGAAACTTAGGTTGTAGATCCTTTTGATGTTGCTTCTTGTTGATGGATGTGCACGTTAGGCTCTAGAAATCTAGCCATAAGATATTAAATTGGCATAGGCGTCTAGGGAAACGCGAGTAGTGTAGAAAGGATACCATCGGTAACAGTCTTCATATTACCTTACCCCTAATATGGTTGATCCCTCTTAAGATATTTCACATGCATTTAATATACTCTTAGGGGCCTTGTAATAGTCTTCATACTATCTTACTTGTGCGTTTCCCTAACAGAATATTAAATAGACGACGGGTTCGTGTAATCCGTTCATGACCTAGGAAATACTTACACAGATCATCAGAAGTGTGACAAGGCAACAGATCTAGGAGAAGCAATCTGAGGAGTAGTGCATGATTAGGTAAATACATCTTTTTATCATAAAGTTATCACCAGTAATAAAGATTATATTTAGTTTAATAATTAGTTAATCAAACTAACCTCTAAAATCATTGATTTACCTGCTTTCTTATAAATATAAAAACACAAAAAGAATCTTCTCTCAACCCCTTAGAATTCTGTTAGACCGTGTCCGAGCCTTCCTAACCTATTCCCTTAGAGAACGATAACAACCCTCGAGTCTTGCCTATACTACACTTCAATGATTAGGTACACTGCCTAGGGGATTGTAAAACTTCCTGTGAAGTCTTACGAGACCCACATCAAGTTTTTGGCGCCGTTACCGAGGAATAGTTAGGTTTCGATCATTGTTTAACTTAGTTCTACTCGCTTAATTCCTATCAAGTGAGAATTTTAATACCAGTACATTAGCTTTCTCGTAGTCTATCTTTTCTTTGTGTTTTTTGTTTCATAATCCATTCACGTCAACCACTATGGGAGACGCAAATCTTATCCGTACTCTTGGAGATTACTCCAAACCTGGCCACGAGAGCTACAGGAATACCATTGAGCTCTCCATAAGGAACAATGTGGTACCTCTTCGACCTGACACCATCCGGTTGGTGCAAAACGGATGCTCGTTCCACGGAACAGTCAATCAAATCTAGAAGGATTGGTGTCCAACTTCATGGCATCTCAAGACGCTAGATTGTCCAAGTTTGAAGCCAATATCAAACAACAACAAAGTGAGATGACCAACAAAATCGACACAGTGTTAAAATCCATCACCGATTGAATAGCGGGAGCACTACCTAGTGACACGGTTAAGAACCCGAAACTGAACGTTACTCCACAACTTTAGTTTTGTCTTCTCGTTCTTACCCAACTAAAGACCCCCAATGCTCAACCCAAATCCACGGTTCGATCAACACCATCGCAATCCATCAAAGTAACCCCCATGAT
Organism: Tanacetum coccineum; assembly: GCA_026074375.1. Classification (NCBI taxonomy): domain Eukaryota; kingdom Viridiplantae; phylum Streptophyta; class Magnoliopsida; order Asterales; family Asteraceae; genus Tanacetum; species Tanacetum coccineum. Next base: position 2,447 of record BQNB010142974.1, on the reverse strand, counting down.
GACAAGTTAGAAGAGGACCCCAAAAACTCTAACGCCGCTGAACGTAAGGAAGAAAAAAGGGGTACATCTCAACCGGAGCTGAAGGACCCAACTAACATTGAAAAAATAGGGCCTAGCAGGAATGACAAGGAAAGAGAAACTGAATGGTTAGATGTCGAAGAACCTCTGGATTTAGTTGATACAAGTAAGGAATCGGTATATGAGTCATTGATTAAGGAGATGCCCAAATGTTTACTGAATTATGACTTTAGGATAAAAAGGGTGACCCAAGAAACCTTAAAATCCCCTACATGATAGGTCATAAATTCATGGCCAACGCGTACATTGATATTGACCTACCCATGAACATCATGTCCTTGGCTTATTATAACACCATTAGAAAGAATGGATATGAGTATATGGGAAGAAATTTAGTAGGATTAGGAAGGGACATGCACGTATTTGTAGGAAATATGAGTTACGTCATGGATTTCACCATTTTGGAAAATATTGAGACTAGCACCGACCCTCGCTTGTCCTATGTAATCTTTGGACAACCCTTCGTTGAAATCGCCTGCCTAGCTATAAATAGGAAACACAGGTTAATGACTTTAACAGACAGAACTAAAGAGATCACCTTATAAACACCATATAAGGACGTAGATAGGAGCGAGTTGTCTAGCGAAGTTCATGACTTATTGTCATCTAGAATAATACTCAGTGAAGATGACTATGATAAAGGATGTAGGAAGCCATCCGACTTAGAAGATGGGTTTTATAGAGACACCATTAAGCTTGGGCCTAAGTATTTGACTAGAATGGATGATGAAGGATAAGTCACGTAAGGACGTATGACTTCGAGTCTAGCTACAAGACTCATAAATAAAGAAAAGCGCTTCTTGGGAGGCAACCCAATGTTTATTTTTCCCGCATATTAGGAGTGTCATGTGTTTTAATTCTTTTCATTTATTCTTTTATGTTTGAATTTATTACTTTGTAATCATGCTTTGTTTTGTTTATAACTTCGTCTTATTTAAATTCAAAGGTATTTTGCACAAAATAAGTGTAGGGGAAATATTTGGTTTTTAAGAACCAATTCAAACATAATTAATAAATTGTTAAGATTAATTCGCGTCAGTTTCGAGTAATATGATTGTATTGACTAATCCCAGGTTTCATGTAGCAACTTCATACAGGAAATAACTTATATAATCGAGTGTAGGAAGTTTTTCAAAGAAAACAAAAATAAAAATTTTGCTTAGAGCCTGGAGACGACTTCAGGATTACTCTGGACGGCGTCGTGAGCCCAGCTACAGGAAAATTTGAAAATTTTCTAGTATTTTCAAAAAATAGTTTGCACAACATTTAAAATTTGTAATTCTTTTATAAACCTGCATAAACCTATGATTACATCATTACTCTCATTCTATCTTTACTGCTTTCATAGAGTCAAACCCTAAATTCTCGTTGTATATATATATATATATATATCCCGCCGATTATATGCTTGTTGTAGTTGTCTTTGTCTTTGATTACAGGTTATATTTGACGAGATGAAGCTTGGAAGTTCTTAGGAAGTTTTATTGGATGATTCTTGAAGGATGATTTAACTAGTTATCACATTTTTCTTCTCCATTATTGGGCAAACCAGGGGAGTACTAGTTTCTTTGACTGGTTTTCTTTTCCCTTTATTTGTTTTTACGGGTACTTTTATAGAACATTGAGGACAATGTTCAACTTAAGTGTAGGGGGTAAATAAGCCTTAGAAACTATTCCTTCAATTGCCATTTGCTTGTTCCTTAAAATGATGGGTAATATATCAAAACATAGCATAAAAAGGTAATTTTGACCAAAATTTATTTTTTTATGATATATACCAACGAAAACCGAGTATTAATAGCGTCTCATGGATAGGAATGTGTATGACTAGCACAAAAGCCCTCAAAATTCCACCCAAAAAATATGAGGTTCGCCTTTAGATCTTTAGGAATTCGGGTATCCATTATTGATACCCAATATAGTTTATACCTTTAGCTTGTTCTAGTTAATGTTCGAATGCAGTCATATATGTATATTCCGTCATTACGGATGTGTACGTATGGTCTTTGTCGCCTTTTTTGGAGCATTGGTATCGGTATTAAATTATATGAGTGTACCGGTAGTATATTAAATTTTAGAACTTGTTTTTGTGATGCATCCCGAGACCGCATGATGTGTCGTTGTGTGGTGTATATTTTTATGATTCAAGTTTTAAATTTATATTTTGTCGACTAAACCAAAAACAACACTTTAATGGACAGTGTACCCGGTCGGTAGTAGTTTCGTGGTAAGTAGGGTGTCGAACACTTGAAGCGATGTTAAATCTATCAATTTAATTAATATCTTGGTTATCTAATCTATGTTAATTCTATTCTATTCTAAACCTATGTCAGTCCTAATCCTAATTCTAACAGGAAAAGGAGGGTTTT
>BQNB010142973.1:0-15270 GCA_026074375.1 Tanacetum coccineum | reverse complement strand
GGGTACGCGCTCCCATACTCTAAGGAGTTTGAACTCATTGAGTTCTTCTTGCATTGCTAAATTCCAGCAAGATTGAGTCAAATCATCTTTATACGTCCTGGGTTCAACAGCCGTGAGAAAAGCATCGTAGTAACAGAAAAGAGCTTGCTCATGTAATTGCAGCCTTGTGGAAACTGGTCTAGCGAGTTCACCAATTATATTTTCAAGTGGGTAATCCTTAGTCCATTTGCTATTGTGTTCAGAAATTTGGTGATCGAGATGCACAATTGTATGAATAGAATCTGACAATGAAGATTGATCAGAAGGAACTTCTGGAATTGGGATACCAAAGTACGGATCATTACTCATATGTGCAACTTCAATATCATGATTGTCTTCTTCAACATCGTTAGGAATGATGGGAGGTTGAGTTTCGAGTGTTGTTTGAGAGTTACTTGGTGATGGTGCATCTTGGTCAACATTTGTTGAAGAAGGTGAATCGGTTGATACAGCAGGAACTGGAGCTACTACTTCATGAATTAGAGCAACGACTTCAGGGGCTGTGTAATCAACACTGGGTGGAGGAGTGAGTAATTTATCAAACAATAGTTGAAACAAAAGATCCCAGTCACTTCTTAAAGGTGGTACAAACGGTGTTGAAGGAGGAGGGTTTGGCATGAGTCCTGAACTGATTGTTGCAGGAGTCATTTCATAAAGTACGGGTCCTGAACTGCTATATTCAGAAGCTGTTCAGAAGCCATTGCAGTCAGCTCATCAAAATCTACATGAATTGTTTCAATGATTTGTCTGGTATGTCATATTGGTAAATTTCGAAATGCTTCTTGTAAAGGTGCATAGCCAATGAAAATACCAATAACAGTTTTCGGTTGTAACTTGCCCAAATTGTCACTATCATTTGTCGGATAGCAGAGTGCACCAAATACATGGAAAAACGATAAGTCGGGAGGTTTGTCATGTAAAAGCTCATATGGTGTTTTTTCCGTGATGAAGTGTACGATATAAATGGAACTATTTTGTGGTGAAGCCAGCTGGTTAATACAACTTCTATCTGCCCATAAATGAATAACGAAGCTTATTTTTGCATTAAATCAAGCATTGTGCAGGCAACTTTCAATTAGCGTAACTGATAACGATTGACGCTTCAAACGACAGGTAGCACCATTTTTACAGTGAGAGCGAGCAACAAGAAGATTTCATAAGAAGATACCAACTTTCCTCATAATATTCACCGCAAAGTTTGATTAACAAATTCAGTTCTATTATCTGTTCTGATGCGTCGGACAGGTACTTTAAGCCACACTTGGATCATCTTGAGAAACTTGATCTATGAAAAATCTTGCGAGCTTCCTCTTTTTGACCTTTAAGCGAAACTTAATAACCCATGTAAATCGAGAGAAATCATTGACAATGACGAGGATGCATTTCTTTCCATTAACTCTTGCGACACACATTGGTCCATAAAGATCCATGTGTAAAAGATAGAGTTTTTCTTGGTTGGTGTCTTCAGATTTAGGTTTGTGAGGTTTCTTCATGCTTTTACCCATTACACAAAGCAGAACATCAGATGTCCTATTTCAAATTTTAGCTTAGGAAGACCTCAAAACAAGACCGTGAACTGCTAAAATTGATTAGATTGCACCAAAGTTAAGATAAGACAAGCAAAATACGTCAGTAGCCTATAGCCAAGACTAAGTCTTGAGGCCTAAGACGAAGAGACATATAGGAAGAGGACTAGCCATCATATCTTCCAAGAGCACAGATTGTACAATTGTATTCCTCCGAGATCCAGTCATAATAACACACCTCCAAATTAGACGAATGAAGCAGGTGTGTTGACAGGAAAGTCAACTTCAAGTGTTCAATCACAAAATTGCCCACAGCGGCGAATAAGATTTGATCAAGTTCTTCCAAGATAGAAAACTTAATAGTCGTAACAATTCCAATCTGATAATCACATACACCTAATATCTTTGCACATATGATCAGTTTTCCGATTTGACTGAACCCAAAACAACATATTGACAAAAAAAAAAGCGATAAAAAATAAAGAAAATTTGGGGAGCTGGAGCTATCTTCGGTCCATATGCATGGAGCAGCCGGAGTCCAAATACCAAGAGAACAATTTTGAAAACAACCTACATCCAGCAGAGAGGAGATGGAACATCAGAAACTATGGATCCCCAAGATTGACTGTGGTTCCCCTGTTTGATTAGCTATCAGAAGTTAAAAAACCTTAGATTTGCTAACAGGACCATTAGTTTTAGATTTCCTAGGTTTCCGTGAGTGGACCAATGTTACGACATGTTTAGGTGTTTCATTATCTAGGTTTAGGTGTCCCATCTCTTTATCCTTTAAATGATCAAAATGTGCAAAAATATGCTTGTATTTGTGTATTTTGTTGTTTGTGAATGTGTAGGTACGGATAATGCAAAAATCACAAGAAAATGGTCAAAACCGGACAAAAACGAACACGAGAACGGATAAAGTACACAAGAGCCAGAAGTTTCTAGCAAAGTTCAACTCTGGTCAAGCCTTGGTCAACACTGTTCAAACTAGACACCCACAAGAAGACAAAACCCTTGAAAATACCAAAAATAACCTAAATGTTAAACCAACTTTCACTAAAAGCCCTAAATCCTAACACCGTTAGTCCTTTTATTATAAAAGAACTAACGTTCGTAAATCCTTTATTATAAACCATTTACCTTATTACCCTTTTTCATCCCCGGCCCCAATTCCCTTTTATAAACCAAAAGCCCCCGGCTATCCTCCTCAGTCAAACTTCAAAACAAACTAACAAAATTGTGGCGGGGAAAAACCTACGGATTTACGTTCATCCGTCTCCCCTAATTGCACTTTCAAAAGTTAACCTCAATAAAAAGAGCAATTTAACTCCATCCAACTTGTCCTTGAAATCCTTAGATTACCAAGTGCCAACCTTGGCAGAAGAAACGTCACCTCAGGGCCCAACTTAGGTTACACTTACAAGAGGTACTTGACACGCGTATTTATTAAAGATACACAACCAAAAAAGGGGAATATTGCAACCTAAAACAATGAAAAAAGAAGGTTCAAGACCTCTGACATTAGGGAATGCCCACGCGGCAATACCCGTGTGATCACTATATTGAACCAACGTGAAGACTGAAGATCAAATGATTGGCCAAGGATCAAAGTTATTAAGCAATCCATAGACTGAAAGGAGCGGGTATCCAAACCTAGAAGCCTTCTCTCAAGCCTATAAATAGAAGAACCTTCTCACACACAGGAGAGAGATATTTTTTTAAATTTAGTAGTTTTAAATAATTTTAGCTTATGTCACTTTTAAGCTAATCGTATTTTCATTTCATGTAACTTTTCACTTCCATTTTTGTAACTCAGTTTTCTAGTAATGAAAGTAATTGTCTTATTATGCAATCAGTCTTTTAAAATAAGTATTACTTTTTTGCTAAAAATGATGCTAAATAAGCTGCTACTGTTTCAAAAGCTCATATTGTCCTCTAAGCTAACTATAAAAGCTCTACATTACTTGAACTTCTAATGCAACTTGGATGGCATGCTATAGAATTCAAGTCTGGCTAATAGTCTGACAGGTCAGGAGTTAGGTTTTAGAATACGCTCTATTTAGGTAATAATCCATAAACTAAAAGCTTAAGCGCCTTGTTTAAGCTCTATTATGAGCAAACACCTCTGTTAAGCTGAGGTGTGAGGTACACTTTCTTTATAATTCCAGTTTTATCTTATTGTCATTTCATATCCTAGCTTATCTTTGCATTTCTAGCTTATACTGCTTATTTTCTGCTTATTGTGCACCTGTTTACAACTTTGATTAATCTGCAGCTTAATTATAATTAGAATATAGATTCTACTTTATATGTGGTCAATATATAGCTTTAAATCTTAGTTTGCATATTTCTATTCTGTTTTCTAAAAATCAGTGAAAAAAAACCAAAAATATTAGTTTAATATAGTAGCTTACTGTTCTGGCTTATTGTGTGCTTAAAACATGTTCAGTTAATGGTCGTTATATACTGTCTTATATCTGGGATTTTGAAGTTTGTTATCTAAATCATCTATTTTATAAGCTCAAAAATGACTTCTTATACGAAAATAAAGGGGTGTTTGGTACAAGCATAACTAATTTCAAGTTAAGTACTTTGTTGAGTCAATTTGACTCTTAGATATCATTTTTAAACGTCATTTTTAGGTTTATAAAGATTGGATTACCTATAGGTTGTTTGTAGCAGGATTGGATCTCAAGCTTTCATATGGTCTTTCGTTAATATTTAAATTCTGTTAGTCATAAGCATTAGTGGACTACAATTAAGCCTCAAAATTCAAGTATAGCCTGTTAGATTTGCTTTAATCATCTTAGTTTTGGTGTTTTAATGATGTTCAAATCAAGTATCTTAGGCCTGCACTTTTTGTTTTGAGATTTAGCCATAATAATGTCAAATGCATCAGCATAGGATATAGCAAGTAGGACTTTTCAATCTCAATTATCAGAGGTTTAATTTAGTTTTTAGGATTTGATTTTAGGATTTCAATAGTTTGTATGGCGTTAATGAACATTTTGTTTATACATATTTTTAATAAAATCGCTTATTTTTCCTATATCTGTTATAAGCGTGAAAAATTGCATTTTGTCTTTTTCAAACGTCAGTACTACTAAGCACACTCCAGTACATAACTGAGAAAATAAGCAAGTTTCAGAGGATATTTTTCAATACATTTGATGATATTAAATGATTTTTAAAAGCTTTTCATGTAGCATATATTGGTTAAGATTAAGATAGTATAAAGCTATGAACCCATAAGGGATCCTTAACTTATTTAAAAAATAAGTTCTTTAAGTTGACCTTAATGGCCTGTTTGGGTTAGCAAGGATATACCAAATAGGCTTAATTGTGATATTAGCTTATTGCATTAACTTTTTGCTTGATTTTTGTCTTTTCTAGCTTATTAGATTAAAATTTAGTTATCCATAGCTTATTAGGGACATGTTTTGCTTATTTAGTCTCTTCATATAAAAAACCAAAAACATAATTAAATAGTTCAAACAACATTTTCATTTAGCTTTTTAAGTGCTTATCTGAATTTCAAAATGTATTAGTGGTTTGCATATTATTAATAGGTATTCTAGCCAAGAGCTTTAAGTATGATGTAGAGCATTTTGTCATCACGGATCCTGTTTTTGAGTATTCATAAATAAATAAGCTCAAAATTGATCTCCTGTCTTTTTGGCTTAGTAAAAAGCTAAAAGATATCCAGCTTATTAATTGTTTCTTTTTGCGGGGGGTGCAGCCTAGGGGATACTTATTAGGTCAGATTTTAGTCTAGTAATAGCTTATTCATGTCCTTGTTTAGCTATCTAGTGTTTTAGCTTAATAGTTTTGTTTAAAAAGTAAAAAAAGATGGTTAAGTATTCTGTCTGATTTTTTAAGCTGAACTACATATTATTGATTTAGAAAAGTTGTTTTCATAAAAAATATCTTATTATAAGCTGTTTACAACTTTGCTTTTTAGTTTTTTATGCAAAATAAAAAAAAGGGAAACCAAGGAAGTCGGGGGTGAGCAAGACTCGAACCCCGACCTCAACTACCTCAACCCTTTATAATCCCTTAAACACACACACCAATCATACCACTGTCGCCGTTAGGGACATTTTACCGTCCTAAGTCACTACAGAATAGATCTTCTTATTAACATTTTGAGATTCCCATAAGATTCTGCATAAGCACTTCGAGGTGCTTATTTCTAATTTTCTGGCTTTTTTCTTTTAGCAGACTTTGGATTTTCATTTTTTCCTGCAAACTTACTTCCTCAGCTATTTTTAAGAAATTTTTCTCAAATTTAATGATCAAGTTTTCTTTGTAGTTTTCAATTAGTTATTTTTTGTTAAAAACTTGAAAAAATCAAAAACAATTGATAATATAAATCAAAAAAATAATTTTCATTTTTTTTTTTATAAATTATTTCTTTATAGCCTTATTCATGTCTTAGTTGAATTAACATATTGCGTAGGTTAAATATTTCTTTGAAAGTATCACAAATTTACCACAAGACAACGGCGATTCGATCCCCGATCTCCGTTTTCTCTTCGTTTTTAAGCTTTTACCATTCTCGTTTTAGAATTTCCATTAGAGCTTTTCCACTTTTTATCAATCTAGGATAATAAAAAAAAGTTTAGAAAGTAATTATTGTCTTAAATTTATTTCAATTGCTTATTTTGTCGCGTTTTTCTTAGTCCCATTTAAATAATATGTTAACGTTTTTCGTATTAGAATTTAATTGAGCCTTTATTTACTCACTATTAGGATTATAGAAGAAAAAACAAATCATCTTCGAACCCAGTTCAAGACCATTGTCCAAATCAAGAAACTCGGTCTCAATTCTTCATAAATCTTTGAGGGGAACAACGACTCGTAATCACTTCCACGTTAAACGAGTATCTATTTTTGTAAAACATTTTTCCAACTACCTCTTTGTCCCTCAAGGGTACTTTAGGAATTTTCTATCACATGTAAATTATTACGCGTATAAAATTATACATCTATCAATACAAATAATCTTTCGAATGAAGTACCATAATTTATAATAAGTTTCCGAACTAAGATTCAAAAAATTTACCTTTTTGTCCACTTAACAAAAAGGCTCACCTCTTTTTTGTAAAATTTAATTTACATTATGGGGGGCGGGGGGGGGATGAAGCTTACCTACAAGCGTTTGTTGATTATCGGTAAACAAAAAAAATGTTTTCTATTCTCATTATCTTTTGATCTCATCTCATCTTTCTGAGTTTTGCGTTTCTAGTGCAAGCATTAGCGCACAATCGAAGATAATACAAAATCAGAAGACTCAGATAGACCTAAAAGAAAAATCCAATATTTCTAAAATAATTTCGAAAAGTAACCATTTCCTGAGACCGTCGAGAAATAGAGGACGTTCTCCAAACATAGTCGAATGCCAGAAGCTTCGTTACAAATCTTTGAATTATGTCACCAATGGCAGAGGAACGCTAACAATTGACAAGAGCTAACTACCATGCCCCACACCGAAAGGGTACATGGAGAAGCCTATCGTTTTAACCTGTTAAATTAAATGCGGAACATTTCTGGAAAATTAAAACGAATTTAGTTACCACTAGTTCAAGCTAACCCTTTCACGGATTATGAGAGGGTAAAATCCCCATGCTCATTATTAAAAGTTACAAAATATTACTTCAACTTTACGATTATATAAAGATGTAACGCGAAGAAGTAATATCTATAAGCAACTATTAATGATGTTTCCATATTCTCGCATGATGGAAACGCAAGAATGTGGGAACGAGAAAGAACCACCAAATTCGATCATGACTAGAGGAACTCGTAACCAAATTTGTTGAGTAATCAATTTTTCCTCGTCGAATGATGCTTACACGTAACTTCGTAAAAACCACATCACCTTTAAAGAATGAATTTCCTCTGTTTACCACAAAAATTCGATGAAACTTTACTGAAGCATGGGAACTATTTAAAGAAATGCTTAGAGCATAGTCCCACCACGGATTTACCAGAGTTAACACTCAAGTTATACCTTCTATAACGGTTACAATTAGAACGATCAATGACTCTTAAATGCCGCGGCGGTGGAAACATGCCTTTTGAGTAAGACGACAAGTAGAGGGCTTTGAACATAAATGAAAAAAAACAAATCAAAAGTTCTTTATTCCACGTAATAAATCAGATCATGGTTCTCTAGGATGAATAAACGACTTCTAGGAAAAGTGTTAGTAAAAAACGCGGATGAAGAGAAATGATAAGCTTTGCGGATCAACTTTCGACCTAAGTTGAGATTGTTTCTAAGAACGTTGCTTCAACGTCTTCCCTCTTCTGCCTGGTTAAAAAGCGAGATTGAATGAAATAAGTGTTACTTGTAGTGGGCCTCATACGCATGGTACAATTTGTCCTACACGATCTAAACCGAGTAACAATCAAGCTAGATTTTGTCGGCAACGGTTCTTACAATCAGGTAACCACTCTGAACCGTGTTTAGGAATCAAATGCACCACCCAGGTTTTGCACCGGTGTAAAACAATGTCAAAAATAATTTTAAATCAAAATCAAGGTCAAGGGAATAATTTTAATCAGGGAACCAAATTTCATGGTAATTCAAGGTTTTCAAGCTCAAAAACAAACATGCCTCCAAAATTTTTCAAAATCACAGGATTCCAAAACCAACCTTCAAATTCTCCTAAAAATCAAGTTCAACAAGATTTTCAAATCTGAGTTTTCAAATAAACTAGAGAACTAATGATCAAAAATGCTCGAGAACAAACATGCAAAATCAATCAATCAATCCGTTAAAAGCTGAGAAGTAAGCGAATGAAATTTCTTCAAAACACACAACGCATATGCGAAAACACACAACAAGCGCGTACTTGCGCGTCATAGTGGAATCCAACACAAATGTTTTTCAAACTAACTTGGCAAAATAATGTTAAGTGGATTCTTTCACCAAGCCTCAACTTTCAGGTACTCTTCCGAGTAATACCATTCCAACCCGAAGTAGATTCTGAAAGCAAAATCAACTACTACGAATGAAGAGTCGTTGCACTACGCACCTGGACCCTGATTACTACTAATTCCTTCTCACCACAAAAAAGTAAGTGAACCCGAGAAACTGGTGAGACAACGGGATAAAGAGCAAACAAAGTCCAAGGAATTACCGCACACATCCACCCTTCCCGGTTAAATCCCATTCGATTTCGGAAACCCATAGTTCCCGAAGACCTATACCTAAGCCGCATATTACGTAACCTTTCTCGCCGTAATGATCATAAGTTTTCCGTGAAAAAAGCTCTATTCAAAAAGAGAAGATTTTTCAAATGTTCCAAGATTTACGCTTTCACATTAGCTTCGCAGACGCTTTGTTTTTGATGCCCAGATTTGCTCCTACAATTAGGAATTTGCTCATGAACAAGGAAAAGTTGCTTGAATTAGCTAACATACTGTTGAACGAGAATTGCTCGGCAATGCTCCTAAAAAAGCTTCCCGAAAAGCTTGGAGATCCCGGCAAGTTTCTTATACCTCTGTAATTTATTTTTTTTTCCCCCCCGGGAATGGATGTAATGTCACGCACTTGGCCGATCTTGGCGCATCCATAAATCTTATGCCCTTTCCATTTGGAAAAAGCTTTTTTTACCCGAACTTTACCCCCACTCCCCACTTAAAACCGATGACTCCTTGAGTTAGCGGTTCGATACTATAAACTCATCCTAAAGAACTCGCCTAGACGTTTATGGTCAAAGAGACATTTCCACTTACCTACCCGACTTTGTGGTTGTAGATTTTGAAGCCGATCCTCGAGTACCTCTCATACTCGGGAGATCCTTCTTAAGAACCGGTCGTGCCTTAATTGATGTTTATGGAGAAGAAATAACCCTTTGGGTTGATAACGAAGCCATCACTTTTAATCTCGATCAAACGACGAGATACTCCTCTTCATATGATGATGTGTCGATTAACCGAATTCATGTCATTGATGAGATTTGTAAGGAGTATGCTCTGGAATTGCTAGGGTTTTCTAATAAATCTTCGGGTGGCAATCCCACCCCGAAGTTTGAGCCTCTTACTTCTGAATTCATTTTAGAAGATATCGAAGCTTATCTCAAGGATGATTCGATTTCACCGGAAATTGATCATGCCTATTGCGATCCGAAGGGAGATATTTGCTTAATTGAAAAATTATTAAATAATGACCCGTTTTCAATCAACTTCACTCCCTTATCCAATATACCTAAAGAAAGGAAAAAATAATCAAGGCAAAACCTCAATAGAAGAACCACCAGAATTAGAGTTAAAAATTTACATCTCATTTGGAATATTCTTACTTAGAAGAAAATGAACAAGTTACCCAGTGATTATTGAAAAGGTTTAAAAATATGTTTAAAAAAGATGATCTCTTAAAAAGTGCATAAATCACATAAACGCCATTGCTTGGAAAATCACCGATACAATGTAACTACCCTCGTTTTGTACACACAAATCATGATGGAGGAATGATTACAAACCCACATTTCAAAGTCAAAGACGGGTTAACCCAAAAATTCACGAAGTAATAAAAAAGGAGGTCCTAAATACTTCTGATGCCAATAGAATTACCCAATCTCCGACAGCCCAAGGGTAGTCCAGTGCATTGTGTTTCCAAGAAGGAGAATAACCGTTTGTGGATAATGAAGAGATGAATTAATTCTGACTACGTTTAGTTACCACCGGGTGGAGTTTTTTGTATCGACATAAGGAAGTTAAATGAAGACGACTCGAAAAGATCCACTTTCCCATTGCCGTTTATTGGATCAAATGTTAGAAATAATTAGCAGAAAAATGAAGGTTTTATTGTTTTCTAGATGGATTTTCGGGGTATTTTCAAATACCGATAGATCCCTAGGACCAAGAGAAAACTACTTTCACATGCCCGTATGAAACTTTTGCGTATCGTCGCATGCCATTTGGCTTGTGTAATGCTCCCGATACTTTCTAACGGTGTAATGTGGCCATAATTCCATGAAATGATCGAAAAGACTATAGAAGTGTATATGGATGATTCTCGGTTTTTGTGGATGTTATTATTCGTGCCTCTCCAATTTAGAAAATATGCTAAAAAGGTGTCAAGACACGAATTTAGTTCTTAATTGGGAGAAGTGTTCACTTTATGTATAGCGAAGGAATTGTGTTAGGACATAAAATTTCGAAATCGAGAATTGAGGGAGGTCGAACTTTCGCAAAAGTCGATGTTATCGCTAACTCCTAACCGACAACCTGAAAAGGTGTTAGGATTTCTAGGTCATAGCCGGGTTTTACTAACGTATTAAATCCAAGACATTTCCAAAATAGCTAGGACCATGACTAATCTTTCTTGAGACAGAAACACTGATTGTGTTTTCAAGGATTTGTATTGATGCATTTAAGACTCTTAAAAAGAAGCTTACCCAAAGATCGATCTACGTGTCCCAGATTTGTAAAGCTACCTTTCGAACAATGTGTGTTTCAAGTGCATTTCGCGAATGGAGCGGTTATAGGGACAACGAAACGATGAAGCAATTTTAGCCTATACATTAAGCTATAAGAACAATCGACCGAACCAAATTTCATTACAGCTACGACTGAGAAGAATAGCTTGCCGTTGTGTATGCTTTTTGAAAAATTTCGGCCATATCATGTCTTAATCTACAAGAGCATAGTTGTATACTGATCACTCGGCTTTAAAAAAACATTGTTACCTTAAAATAATGACGCTAATACGGAATTACATTAGTTTATATTAGCCGGACACGCAGGGACTAGAAATGTCAAGTGTAGTAAGTAGATCGTGTCCAGTGCTATATATATCACCCGTGGCATACATCCATCCATGAGGGGTAGGCTTCATAATTATTGTAATAAGGCGTGTGTGTTTTTCACACTCTAAAAACACACATCTTCCCTTTTCTCTCACTAATATATGGATTTCTATTGTTTATTAAATCCTCCCCGACCTCCGGATCATTCTTGTTAGCTTGTGAATCTTTATGGATAACAATTGGTACGTAATAAACTAAACACCGGGGTGGTATGTATCGAGTGAGGTTTTTATTGTTTGTGGTTTCGTGGCTTATTGAGCTTATTGATTCGGCTTATTTTTTATCTTTCTACTTAGTTTCCTTTTTTTGAAATAGATTTTTTTTTTTTCTCTTTTTTTTTCTCTCACAAACGTTTTTAAATTTTTTTTTTTGTTAATATAAATGTTGTTGAATTAAGGAAACATCATATTGTTTTGTTTCTCCTCAAATCAAACAACATCTTTGTGTTGTTTTTTTGTTCACGTCTGTTTTTTTTTTTCTTCTTTCTTTCCCATTTCGGTGAAAACATACAAAACGAGGCACAAACCTTGTGATACAACCGATCTAAGTGACATCCGAACTAGTAGAACCAAACGAACTAGTAACGAATCTAACGAGGGAAAACTTGATCACTCGAACGAGGGAAAACATAGTGACATCGAACTAGTATACCTTCTACCTAGTTCGAAGTCACTAAGTTTTCCCCTCGTTCGAGTGAACAAGTTTTCCCCTCGTTCGATTGTTACTCGTTCGATGACTAACTAGTTCGATGATCCACTAGATCGGTTGTATCACAAGGTTGAGCTCGATCTTGTATGTTTTCACCGAAAAAGAAAGAAAGAAGAAAAACAACAGACGTGAAAAAAAACAACACAAAGATGTTGTTTGATTTGAGGAGACACAAAACAAATGTGTTTCCTTAATTCCAACAACAATCTTATATTAACGAAAAAAAAAAAATTTAAAACGTTTGGTGATCGAAAAAAAAAGAAAAAAAAAATCTATTTAAAAAAAAGTATAACTAAGTAGAAAGATAAAAAATAAGCCGAATCAATAAGCTCAATAAGCCACGAAACCACAAACACTAAACCCACACGAATACAATACACCCCCGGTTAGCTCTGGTACCAATTGTTATCCCAAAGATTCACAAGCTAACAAGAATGATCCGGAGGTCGGGGAGGATTAAACAAATAGAAAGCCAATATAATTATGAGATAAAATGGAAATTGTGGTTTTGGTTTTCCTAGAGAGAGAAGACACACACGCCTTATTACAAAATTAGAATCCTTCACCCCTCATGGAAAGTATGGAGGTATAATATAAGCACTGGACACGATCTACTTACTACACTTGACATTTCTAGTCCCTGTGTGTCCGGCTAATATAAACTAATGTAATTCCGTATTAGCCGACATATTTTAAGGCTAACAATGTATTTTAAAGCCGAGTGATCCGTATACACTATGCTTTTAGATAAGACAAGATATGGCCGAAATTTTTCAAAAGCATACACAACGGCAAGCATTTCCTTCTCCGTCGTAGTGTAATGAATTTGAGCTTCGGTCATTGTCTTACTAGCATAATGTATAGGCTAAAAATGCTTCATCTTTCGTTGTCCTAAAACCGCACCAATCGCGAAATCACTTGCATCACACATAAGTTCGAAAGGTAGGTTCCAATCTGGGACACCTAAGATCGAATCTTTGGTAAGCTTCTTTTTAAGAGTCTTAAAAGCATCAATACAATCCTTAGAAAACACAAACAGTGTTTCTTTCTCAAGAAGATTAGTCATAGGTCTAGCTATTTTGGAAAAGTCTTGGATAAAACGTCAGTAAAACCCGGCATGACCTAGGAAACTCCTAACACCTTTTACGGTAGTCGGTAAGGGAGCTTAGCGATAACATCGACTTTTGCACGATCGACCTCAATTCTCGATTTCGAAATTTTATGTCCTAACACAATTCCTTCTCTACACATAAAGTGACACTTCTCCCAATTAAGAACTAATTCGTGGTCCTGACACTTTTAAGCATATTTCTAAATATTGAGAGGCACGAATCAAACTATCCCAAAAAACCGAGAAATCAATCCATAAACACTTCTAAAGTCCTTTCGATCATATCATGAATATGCCAACATACACCGATAGAAAGTATCTAGGAGAGCATTACACCAAGCCAAATGGCATGCGACGAAACGCAAAAGGTTATACGGGCAATGTGAAAGTAAGTTATTTCTCTTGGTCCTAGGGATCTATCGGTATTTGAAAATACCCCGAAAATCCATCTAGAAAACAATAAAACTCATTTCCGGCTAATCTTTCTAACATTTGATCCATAAACGGCAATGGAAAATGATCTTTCGAGTCGATCCAATTAACTTCCCTATATTCGATACAGAACACTCCACCGGTAACTACACGTGTCAGAATTAATTCAATCTCTACATTAGCAACAACGGTATACCTCCATTCTTGGAACACAATGCACTGGACTAACCCATGGGCTGTCAGAGAATTGGGTAAATCATTCTGGCATCAAGAAGTTTTAGGACCTCCTTTTTTATTACTTCGTGAATTTTTGGGTTAACCCGTCTTTGACTTTGAAATGTGGGTTTGTAATCATCCTCCATCAAGATTTTGTGTGTACAAAAACGAGGGTCGATACCCTTGATATCGGTGATTTTCCAAGCAATGGCCGTTATGTGTATTAAGCCTTTTTAAAGAGCATCCTTTTTCAACATATTTAAACCTTTTGCAATAATCACTGGTAACTGTTCATTTTCTTCTAAGTAAGCATATTCCAATGAAAGGTAAATCTTTTAACTCTAATTCCCGGAGGTTCTTCTATTGAAGGTTTTGCCTTGATTATTTCTCCTTGCTTTAGGTCTATTGGAGGGAGTTGAAACGGGTCATTATTTAATAAATTTTCAATTAAGCAAATATCTCCCTCCGGATCGCAATCGGCATGATCAATTTCCGGTGAAATCGAATCATCCTTGAGATAAGCTTCGATCTCTTCTAAAATGAATTCAGAAGTAAGAGGCTCAAACGTCGGGGTGGGATTGCCACCCGAAGATTTTATTAGAAAACCCCTAGCAATTCCTAGCATACACTTACAAATCTCATCAATGACAGAATCCGGTTAATCGACACATCATCAATGAAGAGGAGTACTCTCGTTTGATCGAGCTTAAAAGTGATGCTTCGTTATCATCCCAAATGGTTATATCTTCTCCAAAAACCATCAATAAAGGCACGAACCGATCTTAAGAATGATCACCCGATGTATGAGAGTAACTCGAGGATCGTCTTCAAAATCTACAAACCCCAAAGTCGGTAGGTAAATGTGAACTTTCGCCTACTTTGACAAAAACTTCCTCGGCGAGTCCCTTTATGATGAGATCGATCCGCTAATTTTAAAGTCATTCGTGTGGGGGGTAAGTTCGGGTAGGGATAACTTTTTCCAAATGGAAAGGGGTATAAGATTTATGGTCGCGCCGAGATCGGCCAAGGCGTGACATACATCCATTCCCGGGAAATACATAGTATAAGAAACTTACCGGGATCTCCAAGCTTTTCGGGAAGCTTTTTGAGGAGCATCGCCAGGCAATTCTCGTTCAACGGTATTTTAGCTACTTCAAGTAACTTTTCCTTATTCATGAGCAAACTCTTAATCGTAGGAGCAAATCTTGGCATCAACAGTAAAGCATCCGCGAAGCTAATGTCGAAGCGCAAATCTTGAAAGATTTGAAAAATCTTCTCCATTAGATTCGAAGCTTTTTCACAGGATTTTTGATCATTACGTCGCGAAGGATATGAAAAATATTTGGCTTAGGTAAAGTCTTCGGAACATCGGGTTCCGGAATCAGAATGGGGTTAACCGGAGGTGGGATGTGAGCGGTAC
>BQNB010142972.1:0-17055 GCA_026074375.1 Tanacetum coccineum | reverse complement strand
TTACTAGAATGTCTTCTAGGTATTTTTTTTTCTTGGACTCACTTCATTCCTTATAGTGCCTAACACCTTTGTGGCTAGGCAGACTGATTAAGGAGGAATTGCATGCTAAAATGTTCAAGTTAATGAAAGCATGGATGGCTAGTCCCTCATCTATATAAGTAGAACTCATATACTCTCTTCAATACCTAAGTACATTGCTACTTGTAGGCATTCTAAGAGAGTAGGAAGGTAAATAAATCGCTATTTTCTTTCTACTGGTGATGTAACACTTACAATATTGACAAATCCATTGGGAGCCTTGCGTTTTCTTACTGAAAAGACATTCATGTAAAGTTGTCAAATTCATTGGGAGCTACAAGCTTTAATTCCTTGTTAGTTGCCCATATTATTTCTAGTTTGCTTTGAAATAATTCATTACTTTCCGGATATGAACTACCATAGTTTTAAGAAAAATTGCATTTTATTTTAAAGATAAAATGTTGCCTTCCTGATGTTGCTTTTCAAAACATTATCTATAGAATAATAATCCACAATTCCTTATTACACGTTACGGTTCGAAATCTACTTGTAATATCTATGACACTAGCATAGTGTTTGTCTACATTAAATAATGTTGTCCCGTATACAAGTGGGAGAAATCTTAAGTGTGTGCAAGGAACAACATATAACAATATGTTTATTGGTTTCACTTGACCGCAAGGTATGAAAGCTAATAATTCTACTAGGACTTAAACACACAAGATGTTTGTTGCCCTATTACATTTAAAAGTCAAGATATATTGTAAAGCTACTTTAGCACATTGACTACATGTTTTAGTCAATATAATTATGGTCCGATTATATAATCATAATTATGAAGTATTAAATTAACTTGAAATTGTTGTGTCTTCTTGTTAACACATTAACATGATGTCCTTGAATTATTCAGTGACTTGTAACGTATACTTGACACGTTCTGTTTTTCTTGAAACACATGAACATAGAGTTATTGTACTACTCAAAGAAATATACGTTATAGCATGCACTTGGTTTTGTAATACTTTGTATTCAATATGGCTCGACCCTATTGCTAATTATTTGACCTAAAGAGAATTAAGTTATCTAAAGAATTCTGATGTAGTCTCACAATTTCAATACTCATAGAATACCACATCATTATGGTATGTCTAATGTGTTGAAACAAACTATATTCACATTGTTTGATTTCTAATAACTTTAATTGCTCTACCTCTAAAATCTATCAAGGTTAGAAATTTGCGTGTGTCATGGATACACTCAATATAGTTCCAACCTAAAAGGTATTTAAGACATTTTCTATTTATGGATTAGGATGAATCCTATTGTGTCTTGATTAATGTTTTGAAATTTGTTAATATCTTATGAAACATATTATTAACAAGCTAGAGATGAGAACTGTCAAATGTGTTTTGTGTTTCCAAATTAAGAACAATTTTCTTGTTGCTTAAATACTTAGTATTTAGAGAATTATCTCTACTTACAAAAGTTAGTGGAAGTATCTATAAATCTTGAAGATATTCAAGAACAAAATTGATTCGTCGATAACGACTAGTCGAGTAATATAATATAAGTAATCACGTCGGATAAAAATTACTTTAGGAAAAATAATAATCGGTCCTTTGGATGTCGTGTCCCAACGAGAGATGAATTTGAAATTCACGAAAATGTTTCCAATTTAATGCTTGAATATCTTTTAATTTTTGGTTTTGGATTAAAACTAAAGATAGCGATAAACTAGATTATTCTAATTAACAAGCAAGCTAATAAGATGAAAAAAAATATATAAAAAAATATGCTTGTCAAGTAAAAGTGAATAGATTCTTAAGTGTGAAGTTTTAGATCATAATGATGAATTAATATCCGTCTAAATAATCGTTTCCTCAAAACGTTGGCTTAATATTGAAAACAACTTTTTATCAAGATATTAATTACTAGTTTAATGCCTACTTAATCTTACGGCTTTTGCCCGTTCGACTAAATAAAACACTAAACTAAATAACTTTTGCAAATTATTAATCACTAATCACTTATTAAATTCCACACTTAATTCACTATTCACCAACTTACTTAACAAGCATATGATTAAACAACTCACTAAGCATACTACTCAAATAAGCTAAACTAAACATAATAAGCTAATTATTATTAAACTAAGAAAATGGAAATAGGAAAGAAGGTAGAACCGAATGTCGAGCCGATAACGAAAAGTAACCACCCGATTTAATAAGCTAAAGAAAATAGTCAAATTCTATCTAGCTTATTAAACCCTTAAGCTCCACGCCAATGAGTTGAAATGGAAATGCAAAATAAGACAAAAAGAAACCACAACTGTTATCACAAAGAATCAGATATAGAACAATTGTAATTTTATGTCTCAATTCCTTTACAAACTATAACTAATGACCGGCCCATTAAAACATCCAACTAGTGCTTTCGATTGGGCCTTCTTTTTACAAATTCGTTTGATTTTGTTCTTAAACTAGTAAACCAAATGATGTTCCATATTAAGCTATTTCAACTAATAAGCTAAGCCATTAGGACCGAATAAGCCGAATTAATTTAAGCAAACACAAACCCTCAAACAATTATTTGATACGAAAATCTATTAGCAAGCTTTTAAACTAATCGACTATTAAACTAAATGTAACAATCTAACTAAGCTATATTTTAAACCAAATAACCATAAACCTAATAATAAGCAAAACTAAAAACTAATTATAGATCCCAAATAAGCACTTAAGCATTACCGAATAGAACTTAGAAGAGTTATAAGCTATTTTGAAAACAAACTAAAGAAATAAGCACTTTAATCACGAATCTAAAAGAGGTCTAATAATCTAAATAAATTCTAAACCAAATAATTCCTTAACCGAAACAATAAGCCAACTAAATCTGAAATTAGAACACAATATAAGCACAAGGTAACTTATTCGCTACCTTAATCCACAAATAAGCTAGATCGAAAGTTGTTTGCAAACTATATAAGCTCAAACAAAATCAAACAACCTATTATTAAGCTTATCAGATCTATATTAAGAGCTCTTAGAAAACTTAAAGCTTATAAAAACGAGAATAAGCTAGACTTTAGCTTATTATTTAAACTTAGATTCAAAAACTTAAGTTGGAAAAGAAGTTTATAATCGTTTAAGCTTTTGGAAGAGCTTATTCAATCTAAACTTTGATTCGAAAATAAACTGAGAATTAAGCCCAGATAATAAGCTGTAAGGAGTAGCTTATGCTTCGATAAGCTTTAGAAAAGAAAAGAAGAAAAGAAATTAAGCACTTTAAACATAAAACATCATCTTCATTCAACTAATAATAAGCTCGTACAATATCCTTAATAAGCTGTTGATGAACAGCTTTTACAATTAAGCATAAACAGAAAATAAGCTAACTAAAGACAATAAGCTAAACAAACTAGAGAGAAAACTTTTAAAATCTAAATCCTAATGTCCAAAAGTGTAGGGGAGCGTGTTGTTAAATAGCCAAGCCAGGGGGTCTTTTTTTTGTAAATTCCGTCCTCCACCGTCTCATTTATTGTAGCCAATCATTGGCCTTGGATCATGTATCCTCGGATTGCAGGTCTGCTCCGCCATTGGATGAAAGCCACGTGACCCATTCTTTTTCTTTTATAAAAAACATGTTTTGTTCATTTCTCAACCGTGTAACGAGTCTCAATTTTAAATTCCATGATAATAGGAATGCCACGCGGAGGATTTGGTTAGACGATGGAGAGGTAGTGGAGGAGCACATGATCTCATTAGAATTAATTCAGGGCACGTGACTTGAATTCTCAATAAATCTCATTTTTGTTTCAATAATGTCTTGGGCCGGATCTATATGTATTTTTGGGCTTGGGTTGCTCATGGTGAAATTTTGGCTAAAGATAATATGGGTTGGCCCGGCTCATATAAATGGGTTACGGGCAGGCCCAATAGGCAATAAAGGCACCGTTGGACTCGAAATCTCATGCTCTTTCTAATGATATGCTCGGAGAATTTTTCCGACTTCATGTTGATCTCGAATAATTAGTAAACTTGATTGAATCGAACCCGAAAATTCCTGTTTTTGCTTTGTTTTCAATCCTTAATACCTGCAAGGCATAAAAATACAATACAAACATATTTGCAACATATTTTAGTGTTTTTAGTCCGTTTTAATGTGTTTTCTGGGGTACAAATGATGTGTGTGTAAGCACACATCAAATTCCCCCACACTTAGCCATTGCTGGTCCCACACGCAATGTTTATAAAACACGCCCGAAAATAAATAATTTAAACCCCCTAATTTATGACCCCTCACAATCAAACAAGAACAGAAAAGGTCCATTAAAAGGTTCAAAAATTATTTATTTCGAAAACGCCCCCGTTTTAACCACTTATTTAATAATAGATAAAAACTAAGATACAATTTTTATAAAATTTATTTGAAAAGGCTTTAAGAACTGGAGTTCGTCATCCTCGACTTTTCACAATCCCTAAACTAAGCTTAAAACGAAATCACAGTCAAATATAAGATTTGATGCTAACACTACTCATAAATGCTAATTGTGTACGCATTAGCCACTTTTCGCTCCCTTATTCCTAGATCCTCTAAGGATTTTATTATTATTATTGGTGACAAATAAATTATGTTCTTATTATCATAAAGGTGCCCGGTTTAGACCATAATTAGTTTGAAATCCTTTCCTAAAGAGACGATATGGTGAGAATAAGATCCACATTAAGGTTTTAAATTCACACGATTTAGGGGTTATCCTTTTTATTTCATCCGAAACAACTCAACTACGAGTCCAGAGACGGAGGCTTTATTTAGATAACCCCGGAGTTAAAATTTGGATTTATTATTATTATTGCAACATTATTATCTCTCGGTCCTTTAAACAACTGACACATCGGGCGTCCTAACCGACACAGCCAGTAGTCTTATCTCGACTTCGGGTATTCCATCGACCCTTTTGAAGACTGACACATCGGGCTTCCTAACCGACAGAGCCAGTAAACTTTTATTAGTCTCGGATTATTATTATTATTACTTCCACCCTTTAAACGACTGCAACATCGAGCGTCCTAACCGACAAGAAACAGTGGTCTTATTTCAGCTTCAGTTTATTACATTATTATTATTTATTATTTTATAGCCAAATTTCAAATCCTGTTCGGTATGCGAGCCAACCCTGATCCAAAAGTCTTATTTCGGCTTCGGTTTATTTATTATTAATATTATTAGCTAGATTTCAAGTCCTGTGGTCTTTTAACTACCTAGACAACGGTAGCAAGCCGTCAGGAATCGGTAGCCTATTTCCCCACAACACTGACAAAACCTCGATGTGTACCTTACTTTCACCAGAAGGAATCTCTACGAAGGGATCTAAACTAAGAATCACAAAAACCAAGCACTTTATTTATTCAACAATTATATAACGCTATATTAAGCTTGGTGAGGAGCAAAAAGCCACATTTACCTCTATGAGCTCTAAAAAGATCAACTACGCCACGCTAGCACTAACTTATATATAGCTTTATCATTTTTTCATTCATTGCAAATTTAAAGTTTAGCAAACCTTAGTTCTCGAAGCAAAAGGGAACGCTAAGAGGTTTAAAAACTCGGTCAAGTCAAAAGCTACCTAGTTCTACGGGCTTACTTATTACTAACGTTTATATATATATATATATATTCTACATTCTTATCATCAAATATTTTTATTTTTTTAGGCATAAAATTAAGCAAAAACTAAGGTCAAAACGGGGTTACGAGGGACACAGCAAGGCACAGGTATGATCACATTTCGATAGAAATCCCCCCCACACTTAGAATGGAACATTGGCCTCAATGTTCAAAAATATCGGGTTTTACCCCCACACTTACGAACAAAAAAGGCAAATGCAAAAAATTCCAAGTGTGAAAGGGGAAACAAATATATATATATATATATATATATATATATATATATATATATATATATATATATATATATATATATATATATATATATATATATATATATATATATATATATATATATATATATATATATATAAGATCAGGATTGAGGATTCCAAAATAAGCAGAAGATCAAAGACCGGATGATTAGAGGATTGAAAACAAGCACGGGTCTTCACGATCTTAAGGAATCCTACAAAAACGGTACCACACACCAAAGAAAGAAGCACGCCCCCACACTTGGGCTATAAAATCACATACTCATTTATTAAGAAAATAGAAAGAAGAAAAGACACGGGTTGCCTCCCGAGAAGCGCTTGTTTTTGTGCGAGTCTCTAGCTTGACTCTCCCCGAATTTCTTTGTCCTTGGGGTGAAAACTGATGGAAGATACGATCTTCAAAGAAATTTCACTCAAAATATGACATTTATCGATCATGAAATTATCAATCAGTAGATGTGGAGATTTTCTCGTGAAAGAGAAAATTCCATTATTTAGGAGGATCCCGAGATCGAAAACTTTGTAAAAGTGTCGATCTCAGAAGGATTAGACAGGAAAAGAAAATCTTTGACGAATAGAATAAAAGAAAAGTCATACAGAAGGAGATTGGAAAATCTTTTAGAGTGAACTCCGTTGATGGTGAATATTCAGGGATTGAAAACTTTGTCTTTATTTTCGAAAGGAAATAAGACTAAAAGATCGATCTCAGAAAATTTCTTAGAAAAATGGAGTCACAATCGGATAAGAAGAGAGGAAAATCATTAAGCTCATTAATTTTAAGATCCTTAGTTGGTGTTTCAGATATATTTTCTTTCAAAAGTCTAGTCAACTCTCCTGGATTGGCCTCTAGATCAAAGTAAAAATGATCATACTCTTGTGGAGATATGATGTGAGCGAGTTCATCAGCGAACTCCTCATGATGAGAATCACTCCTATCGGCAGGAGGAAGCGGATCAATTAAAAGATCAAAATGAAATGATTCATACTCAAGAAGAGAAAGATTAGAATGAGAAGTGGTACTGCCACTACTCTTCTCTTTGATATGATTAACATCAAAACAAAATGATTCGTATTCTGGAAGAGAATGATTAGAATGAGAAGTGGTGTTGCCACTACTCTTCTCTTCAAAGCAAAATACTTCATAATCAAGAAGAGAAAGATCAGAATGAGAAGTGGTACTTCCACTACTCTTCTCTTTGATATCAAAGCAAAATGTTTCATAATCAGGTGAAGAATCATTAAAATGAGAAAGAAGGGTGTCGGTCTCTGGTATGTGTGTAATTACACATACCGTTTACTCAATAAAACGACCCTAAACGACCAAAAACGCACATAAAATGCCATATATATGCTTGTTTTTATGTTTGTACTGTGCAGGTACCGGATATTTACTAAAGGACGAAAAATCAAGCCAAAACGGACAAAACCGAGCACGGAACGGAAAGCGTGGAAAAAGCCAAAGTCAAAAAGTCAAAGTCAAAGTCAAACCCGAGAAGTCAAAGTCAAAGCCAAAGCCAAAAACCGAAGAAACACTTAATGGGCCCACCCGTACCCATCTAATGGGCCGGGTCAGCCCATTAGTGTATTATGAGACCAAAAGGCCCAATTCCTTTACTATGTATAAACCGGCCCATAAACCAAACATATATAAGGCCCAAATGACTTAACTATTGTTAAGTCATTCAACCCTAACAACCCTTTGACAGTTAACTTTGTTAGTCCTCCAAGGACTAACAGTGCAACAACAATATTAACCTTGGAGGACCATTTCTGCCCAAGTCCCTAAATTCTTTATCACAACAAGGACGATGGATGTAATCACCTTATACACCTTGAAGGACCTATTTTGCCATTTCCCTAAAACTATTACCCTGCACCCTTATAACCGTTGTTTTCCCGTCCTACTATACATCCCTGTCATAATCACACCTCTGCAACAAACAGTCAAACTTCACCCCTTGACAAAAACAGCAAACCCCGCATCCAACTAAACCCCAATTTACACCTTGGAAATCCCCTAGTATCCCATTAGTCAAGACAAAAGACAAAAAAATTGAAGGGCTAGGATTCACTGGATTGGGGACCAAGGCTAATGAAGGGCCAAGATGTGTTTTGGTTTCCTCTCATAGCAAAAACACAACAAGCACAATATGAAGAGAAGAGGCAACTTATAAAAGAGAAAGAAGACAGAAGTAGAAAGCAACTTAGGAGTAGTTTAGTGTAGTTTTTAGTGTAAGTTACTTTTTAATGTTATGTCTTTAAATTTCAGTTTTATTTACTTTTAAGTCTTGTAACACTTTATGTTTTTAATGAAAATTTCAAGTTTTTAAGTTAACTCAAAATTCTGTCCTTTAAGCTTTCTTATGCACTTAAGCTTTGAGGTAGTTCACAAGTCATTTCTATAAGCCTTGTTAAGCTTATACATCTGTTAAACTCATAAAAGCTTTTACAATAGCTTTTTATGAGTTTACTTTTTCATAGAATCAAAAATTCTGTTTTCAAGATCATTGGAGCATGGTAAATTCAGGATGGCCATGGTTTTAGAGCTTCAAGGGAAGCAATAGGTTGTTTGTGGGTGTTCAAATTCAGTCAGAAGCTAAAAGGAACTAGTTAAGTTCTTAATTTCCTTTTCTAGCTATTTCACTTGTTGGCATGCTTATTGTTGCTTTATTTCTTCTTTATTTACCTTATTGTCTGTTTCCTACAGTTATAAATGATGCCTTTGGCATTTTACCGTCTGCTTGTTGTTTTATTTCTCTTGTTTCTTCGTTCTTATAAAAATTTGTCTTAATTAGCTTGATTACTGTTTGTTTAACATTCTTGCTTTTAAGTGCTAATATCCTGTTGCTTAAGTGCTTATTTGGATCTTAATTTAAGTTAATTTATATCATGTTGTTATAAAACTTAGCTCAAGTTAGCTTTATTATTGTTAAAAAATTGCAAATCTAGTTATTAAAGGAGTGTTTTTCAGTATTGTTGATTTGCTTATGCATGTTTTTTATCATTGCTTATTTAGTTTTAATTTTAGCTAAAGGATATGTGTTTCGCTTTGTTTTTCCTGTTTTAGAGTCTCTTTCTGTCTTTAGCTTATAGATGTTTTTCAGCTATTGTGATTTGCTTATGCCTAGTCTTTTGTGCTCATTAAGTCTAGGTATAGGTATATTTCAGCTTATTTGCTTTCCCTCTGCTTATTGTGGCTTAAAGAGCCAAAACAGTTTAGGCTTAAAGCCCCCTTTTAAGTGAATCTGTCAGCTTTTAAAGTGCTTTATTTTTACTTTTCATAAAAAGTTGTAGTTAAGATAAATGCTTATTTTTTATGTCTTATTAAGTTTTTTTGTTAAAAGTTTTCAAAAAATAGTTTGCAAAAAGAAAGGCATGGGGTCGAACCCTATGACCTCCCCTTAGTTAGCAAGCACCTCCACACGCACACACAACTCCAATGCCCTAGGGTCTTTTTTCTAGGTGATAAGCTTGCATCATTAATTTTTATATGCATTTTTTATTTTGGTTATCAGTTCTTATTTGGTATTTACTGCTTATCATTCAACATTTTTTAGCTTTTTATTTTTCTTTAATTTCTCCATAGTTATAGTCTTTTGTAATTTTTCCACATTTTTATAAATTAGTTTACTATTTTTAATCATTTAATTTCATTAAAAGTGTTTTTAATTCATAAAAAATTAAATAAAAGTCAGAAAAATGTAATTCTTTTTTTTTAAATTTTCTTTTATCATTTAGGACTTAGGAAAATTAAATTTGCTTTGTAAGGTTGGAATTTAGATTTTGAATTTTTAAGAACGGGATTGAATCCGTTCCCGTTTTTCGTGATTTTAAAGCTTTACGCTTTCGTTTTTGGTTTTCAGTTTTCTTTGTTCTTACATTTTCTCACTTGGGATTTTGTAAAAAGTTAATTAATCATTTTTAGGATTAAAATTTCGCTAATTTAGGTTTTAAGACCACGGTTCGATTTTAATTTCGTTACGTTTTTTGCTTAATCTTAAATGTCTTAATTGTTTGCATGATGAATATAGTCTTTTTCCATTTAATTTAGTAGAAATAGAAATCCAAATCAAATCTTTGATCATTCAAGCATAAAAATTCCAAACCGACACTCGATTTCAAATTCGCGGCCTCGTTGGGACATAACGACCCGGGTCCGGTTTTAAACTTTGTGGATAACACGCGATGATACGATCCTTCGGATTTAAAAGGGTTAATCAGAAAATTGTCAATTTTTGGCGCCGCTGCCGGAGAGGCCGTGAGACGATTATCGAGTTGAAGTTTGTTGTGCCTTGAAAACCCTTCCCTGTGAAGTTATTTTCTTGTTATAAAAAAATATATATATAAAAATACAAAAATATTTTTCATTTTCTTTTATTAGTATATTTATAAAATAAAAACATGAAAAATCAAAAATATAAAATCATTGTCTTTAATAAAGAATAAAAAAACAATCATCAATATAATGTTTTCAACTAAAGCATTATCATAATAAGTTCCCGAATCAAAGATTAAAACTTGCATTTGTGTCACTTGTGCGACGTACGACTCACCTTTAAAAGTTTAACAAACTATAAGAGGGGTTTAAGGAGGGTTGTCCGAGGGAACTGACAGACCCTAAAGGAGAAGGTATTGTAATAGCTTCGCGCTTTCCCGCTCCTCTGCTCCTTGTGCGTTTTTTCTTTTAGAGAGCTACCGTTGAAGCAAGTTTGATTATTGCTTACAGTTGTCTATCTCTTTTTTCCTTTAATACAATGAATTGTTTAAAAAACCTAAAAACCCAAAATACTCTCCTTTAAACCTCTTGACATTTAATTCTTTTTCTATCTTATTTTTTTTTGTTTTTTATTTGATGTGTGACATTCGAGCCACGTGAATGTTTTTGGTGTGGGGGTCCGATATACGGTATCGTTTGTCAACAATGTAATTGCGAAAGGTGTGGAGATAAACTTCAAAATGAATTTTGTCCGACATGCAATTCTGGAGCTGGAAATTCATTTGCTTATGATCCAAATCCGAATTCTTTTGACGATTCTCAAAATTTTTCCGACTACCCCACACACTATGAACCAATCTTGTGTGATTTTTGCGGGAACGATGCTCGTTATGGTCACTATTGTACACCGCAAGTTTCAAACCCGGAACCATGCTACAATCAAAACTATGATGAGTTCCCACAAACTTTACCAAGTTTTCAACAACAAAGTCTTTGTTGTGAAAATTACGGGGGTCCTCATGCGACTTTTGAATGTCAACCGATGAATCAAAATTTTCACGATTCCAATTCTTTTGACCAAATTCAACCCTCGTAATTTCCCGTCATTCATCAACCTCCTCAAGAAATAAGTGAGAAAATTTTGCAATCTAAAGAAGACTTAATGATTTCTATTGAAACCTTTTTAAAGAAATTTAATCGTATTTCTTTTAGGGAAACACCGAAGGTTTTAATGCAAGCTTTGAGGACAAATTTTTGGAAATTAAGCAGCTCAATATGAGGAGGTAACAGAATTGATTTGCAAACTTCTTCAAGATTTGCAAAGTATAAACGAGGAGTTGGCAGAATATATTAATACTCCAAGTTGTAATTTGCCTACCTCATCTTACGATGATGACGATGACGAGGAAAGTTCTATTCCCTTGAAAGATATTATTATTTCTGGACTTCCTCCGTGTGTTGCAATCACACCCGTTTTATCAACCGAGGAGCCCGTTGACTCTCTCATAATGGAGGATGAGCATCTCGACACTATTCCGGCAACGGAATCGGACGAAGTAATAAAGTCTAGTGTCGAGAACCTTGTCTAAATCCCAAGTGAGTCCGAGGGTATTCCCGATAATATGTGTGATGTGCCTTTTCGTGATAATTCTCCGCCTCTTGACATTTCAAAAGATCAATTTGAGGGTTTCTCTGATTCTAACGATGATTCTACTTCGATTGATGACGATTCTTTCTCTATTGACGACATCGATTATGTTGAGGCATCACCTCCCGATTCTGAGCTCGTCAGCTTAGAGGAGGTGAAGGATTTTCACACGAAAGATGGAGAGATTGAGGACGATATTCTTCGTGAAAAATTATCAAAAATCAATCTTCTCATTGCTAAGATCGAAGCAATTAATTCTAATCCACCTCCATCTTCCGGTTTTGTGACCAAGTCTCCCTCCACATTTCCTAACTCTTTCTTGGAGGAGACTAACACCTTTGATAATTCTTTACCCGAATCTGAAACTTTCTGCTTTGATTTGGAAGAGAATAGTAGTGGCAGTACCACTACTCGTTCTGATTATTCTCTTCCGGATTATGAAGCTTTCTATCTCGATGACGATCATATTGAAGAGAAGAGTAGTGGCAGTACCACTACTCATGCTGATTTTTCTCAATATGATTCGTCATAAGGAGTTCGCCGATGAACTTGCTCACATCATATCTCCACCGGAGTATGATTGCTTCTATTTTAAGAGTGAGCCCGATCCGGGTGAGTTGACTAGTATTGTTGACTCCGGGATTCGTGAGAACATTTCTTCTACGACAAATGTGAATTTACCATTCGAGGATGCCCAGAGATCTTTTTGATAATCCGATAAGAAAACCAAGAGTTTCATTGCCTATGTTTACCCACGCCATCCCACCCTTCACCTGGATCGATTTCCTAATACTAGTGATTCCCTCGGATCCGACCTTGTAGTTTCTTTTCCTTCCGGAACTAGAAACAAGATTTTCGATCCAGGGATATTAATTGGAGTCCAATCCAAGATATTTCTATCACGGGATGCATTTTCTATCTCATTCATCCGTGATCCTCTTTTTCCAGTGATTGACACTTTGCTTCCATTTTCATCCGAAAATGAGGACAAAGTTGTCAATACTGGTATTCTTGCTGCAGGTGAAGAGCAATCTCCTCACCTCTCATCTCATCGGGGCTTGAAAGCTTTAAATGAAAGCCCGATGATGATTCATGGAGAGAACACTCCTAATTTGGGTGTTCGTCATCTCCATTTTTATCCCCCTTGATCATCTCAAATATGGGGGGATCGGGTCAAGCTAAGTGACCTTAGTGGGTGGCAACCCATGCTTATCCTAGCATAATCGTAGTAGTAGTATGGTAGTCTAATAGTAATGAATAAGTGTTTTGTTGTTGTGAGAGGCTTGCCTCTTTCCATTTTCCGTGTTTTGTGTTTGTGTTGTTGTATGTACAGGATTTCCTAGATTTTTGAAGCCTCTCGTGCTCGTTGTTTTTGTCCTTCGTTCACTCGAGCTTCAAATCATCAGCTTCATTTGGGAATCCAATATCCTAATCTTATCAACTAACGTTTTTCTTTTGGCATAATCAATAAACGGCCTTAGATTTACATAAGGACCCTTCTTGAAACATTGAGGACAATGTTTAGTTCTAGTATGGGGGGGGTCTATCGATTTGATTATGCATGCAGTCGTTGTTTTCGCGTAATCCTGTTTTTACCACCAAAATACCAAAAAAATGAAAAAATTTAAAAATTTTCAAAAATAAAATAAGTGTTTTGTCACAATTTTGACTTTCCTGCTGGGTAGAATAAGAATAAATTTTGACTCGATCGAGCGTGTTGAGCTCTAGCTTGTTCCTTAACTTTTAGACTAAGCATTCGCGAATCTTCGCGAAGAACGAAAAATGATAGAGTTAAGTATGAGTTGGATGCTAAACAAGGATTATTTGGAAATCTTAAGAGCTCATGTATGTAATTTGTGGCTTTTTCTCCCATAAGCTCCTAACCGGACTAATAATACGTGCTATTTTTGGAGATTAAACTTAAATCAACAATTTTTATGTAGTTGATAGCAATAATTTTAGTCTTAGTTCAAATTTATACTTAAATTTTCCAAAAAGAAGTCTTCTCTATATATCGTGAAATAAAGTGTAAAATGAAAAATATGATGAAAAATGAAAAAAAATATAATGAATAATAATTATAAACTGTGGGCTGATAAAAGTTTGCTGCATCTTGCCGGCTCACAACCGATGTTACAGCCTTCTAAAGAAAGCCCATAGTAAGAATAATAATCCGAGACTGATAAAAGTTTGCTGCATCTTGCCGGCTCACAACCGATGTTGCAGCCTTCTAAAAGGTCGAGGGTTACAATTGCATCAATGTTATGTTTAAATATTAAGTGTGGATTAATAAATGTAAGATCTCTTTTTGTTAAATTTAAATATGCTTTTGAACTTAGACTATTTCATTTTAAGTTTTTAAATAAGCTATGTATATACGGGAAACCTAAGAGTTTTTGAAACCAAAGGTCCGTGAGTCCCGATACTAGTCTCTGTGGGGTGTCAAAAGCCTGGTCACTTAGCCGCAAGGTTGGGATGTGCCGAGACAAAAGTCGCTACATGGGATGATCTCGCCTTCAAACTCATTATTCTCGGGTGGAACGTGAAGCATAGAATTTTGCAAAACGTTGATCCATGGTTGAAATTCAAAATGGCACATTCACCTAAGATAATGAGTAAAAGGAAAAATACAAAAATATGTGTAGGAATAAGTGTATATCTTTAAGAATGGTAAAAACGGGGCTTTTCTAAACTTTTGTTTATAAGGCTTGGTTTGTGGAATAGGTGAAAAGTCGGTGAAGATGAATTTATCCTTTATGGCATTTTTAGTATTAAAGTGCGTCTGTTCTATGACCTAACAATTATGAAAAAACGAAGCAAATAATTTAGTTGATCGGCTTAAAAAGAAAAGTACAAAAAAAGGAAAAATACAAAAATATGAGTGGGGATAAGTATATATATTTAAAAATGGTCAAAACGGGACTTTTCAAAGCTATTGATTCTTTAATTCCTCTTGATAAACACTTAGCTACTTTTCGAGAATATAGACGATGGGGATTGAGATACGTGTCTTTCAAGTGTTTACTTATGCATTGTGCGTGAGGACACGACAATATCTTAGTATGGGGGATTTTGGTATGTGCTTAAATACACATACCATTTTCTATTAAAAACGTGCTTAAATAACCAAAAAAGGACTGAACTTGCAAGATATCTATACACCTTGAGGGGCCAAAGTTGCCCATTCCCCAAACCCTTACCCTATCTCACTTAAACCAAAAACGGCGCCAATACTGTTTATCTTCACACACCTTGTGTGTGTTTGTACCTGCAACTACACTCCAAAACCCTCTACCCCACTTCACCCCATCACTCTCACCAACCTAACCCCACCTCACAATATAACAAAAACAGGTTGGCAATCCCTCAATTTTCTATTGGACTAAGTGTGAAGATAAAAGTTTAAGGGTTTGGATCAACTGGATTGGGGACCAAGGCAAATGGATGGCCAGGATTATGCTTTGAAGCCTCTCACAATGAAAACACAACAAGCACACAACTGAAGACCTTGGCAGCATATAAATTGGAAAGAAGACAGAGCTAGGGGAGTAACTAGGAGTAGATTAATTTAATTTTTAATGTTTTTAAATTTGTGTTTTTAGTCTTTTAAATTCTGTCATTTAAGTTTTCAAGCCTTGTAATCTTTTTACGTTTAATGAAAATTTAAGTTTATGCAAAATTCTGTTTTTAGTGTCAAAGTAAATGTTATGCTTTTTAAAATGTTCTGTTAAGCTCTCATAAGCTCCTTATCTTGTTTAAGCTGTTTTACTAAAGAAAATTTAAACTTTTAAGTGTTTAAGAAAAAAAAGAAAAAAATCACCACTCAAAATTTCCAAAGCTTTTGGAAGATAAGCTAACAAAGGACGAGCTTATGGGTGCTTAGATTTGCTTATTCTTAAGCTGGGTAGGTCTTTAGAGCTTTTAGGAATTTAATTTTAAGCCCTTGTTTAAGCAAAAGGGCAAGGTACACTTCCATTTTCTATTTTAGCTTATTTTTATGCATTAACTGTTCATTGCTTAAATTCTGCTTATATGTGCTTATTTCTGTTTTGTTTATGCTTATTGTGTCTTATTTGTGCTTATTAGTTCTTGTTTGATGCTTTGCTTAACCTGTTTTAACTTATTTTCATGTATCTACTTCTTTAAGGAGTGTTTGGGTCAAGAGGGTTAATGGGTCAAAAATGGTAAAAAATCAGTTTGGGTCATCAACTCCACTTTAACAATCCCTTTAAAGTTGTGTTAGTTAGTTTTTAAAGAGTTTTAAAGATTAAATATGAGTTTTATGGTTTTGTATACAAGGTATTTAAATCTGTGGTGATAAATCATTTTATGATAAGCTTATTTGATAAGGAGTTTAAAAGCAGTTTTAAGGTGTTGGTTTGAGTAGTATTTAGAGTTAAAATGCAGTAGAAAGTAAGTTGGATAGTTAGCATTTGTTCACTTTGAGTTGAGTCAAATTCTGTCCAAATCCATAACAAGTAGTTAAAAGTCCATCTTTTCAAATGCAAATTTAGAAATGATAAAGTAGGGTTTAGCTGTTTAAATTTCTTGCATTAGTAGTCCATAGCATGTACCTCACCTGTTTCAGCTTATTTTAGGTTTTAAAGTGCCTTTACTAGCTTAAATGTAGCCTGCTAAAAGCTCATTTGTCTCT
This sequence comes from Tanacetum coccineum, assembly GCA_026074375.1. Taxonomy (NCBI): domain Eukaryota; kingdom Viridiplantae; phylum Streptophyta; class Magnoliopsida; order Asterales; family Asteraceae; genus Tanacetum; species Tanacetum coccineum. The sequence goes on along the minus strand of BQNB010142972.1, from coordinate 577 downwards.
CAAATAAAAAAGCACTCAGTAGGAGCTGAGTGTTATCAGCCATTTTCATTTGTCTTTTTCATAGCTCAGCTTATTTCAAACTCCTTTTTCTTTTCAGTTATTTGTAGCTTATTGGACAGGCTTTAAGCTAGTTCAAGCCCCATAGCCATAAGGTTCCATCTTGGTGCTTAAAAATAAGCCCCAAAAGTGGTCCCTAGGCTGTTGGTTTAGTAGTTTAGCCATTTTTTTATTTTCATAGCTTATATGCTTGTTTTCTGTGCTTATTTGTGTTTATAATTGCTTATTGGGTGTAGGCCACTATTTTTTTTTGCTTAGTTAGTTTTTCTCTTAGCTTATTTTGCCTCAAATTTGCTTAACAGTTAAAGCCTTTAAGCCCTTAGTAGATATAGCACTCTGTCCCTTTTTGCAGCCCATTTGTAGCTTATTCTAGCTTAATGTCTTGGCTTATTTTTGCTCCCTCTTGCTTATTAGGTGTAGTGAATTACCTATGTTGGCTTATTTGTTCTTTTTGATAGCTTACTTTGTTAAAAAAAGGCCAACAGTTCTTATAAGCTCCTTATTTTTAAGTTTTCATAAA